>JAGVSP010000256.1:0-115257 GCA_022494985.1 Micrasema minimum | reverse complement strand
TGTATAGGAAGTATAAAAGTACCATCTGCAACATTCCTTGCTAATGTAGTTTAACTGGTGCCAACAATGATGAAATAATAACAGAAACGGAGCCAATGCGGTTCATACAGTTATGGGAAATACAGTTATACACGAATGGAATAAACGCTCTAAACAGACAATGCTAATAATACCGCCTTTTCCGCTGATTTATGCACTAAACTGTGAATGCATGCTACATTCCTAGTGGGAAATTTTTACATACGGTTTACGGTTTTATCCTTGGAGAATTATTTTGTGAATTTTTGTTATCGAGTAATTTATTAGTTAAAGCCAATTTTTATATTGTAGGTACCTACATATTTTTAAATAAGTATGGAAAAACTATTAATTTCCTTTCTTTATTACTATTACTATTACCTAAATTTGAACCGGGTAATTACTATTACCTAAATTTGAATCTAATGGTTTGAGTTATGAACTCTGGGTAGAAATCCTTAGGTTCAAATCCTAGTCCTGGTTTCCTATTTTTTGGCACAGTTATACCGGATTATTTGAAAGTAGGCACCCCTAAAAATGAAATTGTCGGGTATATCATAAAAATGCACAAATTTTCTGCCTCTTTTAAAATAAATATAAATTAGATCTGATTTTTTTTAACCACCTCAACAGGCGAGGAGGCCCAATTACAGAGAGGAACAACGTCACAAACACCCAAGCTTGAGAAAAATCCCTTTTAATTTTTGTGTTCTCACCGGGAATCGAACCCGGAACCTCTGATATTTTACAATACGTAGACTTCACACAAAACAAATATTCAATTTACACCAGTAGGTACATTGTTAACGTCATTATGTCATAATTTAAAATGACTAAAATGACTGAGATTTTACATAAAAGTTTATTACAGTCTTTGTGACATATTCATAAACAATTTGGTAAACCGTCAAAAAATTCAAAATATGTAAATGAATCATATTTATGTAATCGGGATTGATTCCCAAAGTGTATATGAAATATTTATTTCAATTTGATTTTCACACAAAATGTTTCACGTGTGATACCTTGGACTGGCACTGAAAGGTAAGACTGATCATCTTGCCTTCATGTAACATGTAATCAAGATTCACTGCAATTTGGTATACCAATGCAGTGCGGATAAGGGAAAGAAGAAAAAGAAATAAATAAATAATATATATAATATCTTATAATGTAATTAGATTATTTTGACGTGATCTTACATTTATATAATATTATTTCACACAATAACACTACTGACTTATGTGGTGAACCGACTCAAGTACGTACAATGAGCACACACAATAACAGATATAATCTTAAAGCTGTAACAGTAACTTCAGGAAACAGAGTCCTCTCGTAACTTCCATTGTCACAACACAACGCCCTTACGATGATCTGAATTACAATGTACTTGGAAGTTAGGCAGTTGAGAGATATGCATTAGTTTTAACAATTCAACTCTAAAGTGTATTGACGCGATAACGTCTAATAAATCGATGAACACCGGCTGCACACACGAAAAAGCATGACTCATTGTCACGTTCCGCCTGAGCCGAGTGTGCAAGCGAGAGCGCGGAACAAGCGATAGACAAGCACGATCGGCCTAAGCGTTCGGTTTGTGACGCATCTATTCTCTTCTACTCCATCGGCCGATGCGTCCAAGTAGAAAGGAGACAGCAGCAGCACACAAAAAGAAAAAAAAAAAAAAAATGTAATTTTCAATTAACTCCTGCTTTGTTTTATCAAAATAATTATAATTCAGTAATAATAATTCAATTCAATTCATAAAAGTATGCTATTTTTCATCAATGTTTTCTTATGACGTTATCACGTAAAATTATCGTCCGTAAACCGACTTTACAGACAGCCAAAAGTTTTTTTTAAAAAAAGGAATCTATGCAATATAATATAATATTTGCACATATTTCAATTTGTGGCGATGCTGCTACTGGGCTAAAACTCGTTTTGTATTGTGTTCCCTGAATTACTTGTGGTACCAGGATCGGCCAATTGGATTGCAACACGCATAAGCAAAAGTTAAAAGCCTACAGCCTTGCAGCCCACTCCTGAACTTGAAAACATCTAACCGTAATAAAAGTAATAAACTACCCATTACCAATCCACTCATCCATCAACTTTACACAATCGATAGACCAGACCACATACGGACAATCTGCTTACTTAGCAATATTATTTATTTTTATATTTATTATTATATTATTAAGCATCGATTATTATACTCCGTGTTTCACGCTGATATCGCGCATCGCGAAACTTCGGAAGATTCTAATGCTCTGAATTCATGGTATTCTGAGAAAGAAAACCTAATAGGTTTAACTGGCACTACACCGATTAGGTTTTGTACGGTCACGTGGGTCATAACGATTTGCAAAGAGTAAAGGTAGTTTAACTTGCGATATTTTAAAAAAATACTTTTTAAATTAGGATTGCTTTGTTTAAAAAACTTTATTACGCATTTTTCTCAGAATAATCAAACTCCGTTGTGTCGAACGAACAATTGAATTTATTAAGTAATTTTAAAAAAAAATCCCTTCTTAGGTGGATAAAATTTAAAATGATTAATTTTTTCGATATCTAGAACGTCACTGACTATCAATTTATTTTAAAATATAAATTTTTTACAGAATAGTTTTATGTCTCTAGTCTACAAGAGGTTAAACCCGCAACCCGTCTGGTACGGATTGCTTGCGGCTGATACCTCGAGGACAAAAAGTGCCTGGGAAAATTCCGTTTAGTACAACAAAATATAAACTGTATTGACAAGGAGATGTATATTTGTCGTCCGGTATCTTCCCGCGTTAAGCATAGGTTAGTATACCCTTTGAAACAGCACGGGGGGTAGGGATAATACACACAGAAAATGAATATGAAAAGGGATTGCAGGTATTCTTCATTCTATACTCGCTCGCTATGTGAATTATATGATTTCTAAAAACAGTCTACAAGCTAAATGATCGGCAACCATATCCCCTATATCTTCCTTAGCCACATCACACATCCCATAGTTATAACGTTTACGTCATGAATATTGATAAATTGACAGTTATGGACGTCTGGGATGTCGGGTTGCACCGTTACTAAAAATTTTGAAACTGTTGCTAGAAATAGCTTAGTGTGGGAAGTGCAAACTAAAATTACAAAACATTTACCCATCTATGCTATCCGTATTTGATAAACTAATTCAGATAGATTTTTTTTTAATCATATAAACTTTATGCAAAGCCGACGATGACGTAATTGTCTGTTTTTAAAAAAAAAAACTAACACAGAAGTTTGAACGATTGTGTCTAGCTTATTACTTGACTTATTCGTAAACGGATGGTTTTATGTTTTTACGTTTTATTTTAGTGGACTTAATTTTTTTTCTTTTTTATCAATTTTTTTAGGACAATTTAAAATCACTACGATAGCCTGTAGTGAGAAGTACATTAAAACAATAATACAACATGCTAGTCTCAAAATAACACGTAATAAATAAGCATACTTGAATATGAGAACAACTATGTTTTTCCTCCAAATTGTTCTCAAAAACAACAATATCTGAGAATTCCAATAACATAAGAGATGTAGGAGTGTTTTGGAGTGAGCTTTCAAGTTTAGAGTTTCCATAGATTACATTGAAACTTCTCGGTTTTCAAATACCTTCGAAGATTTTGGATCTCGTCAGAGATATAGATTTCTTTCAAACTTCCGTATTATGAAAAGCTAGTGAAGTACGTGCGTCATGTTTCTATTACTCTGCATACACTATGTTCTCCCGGTAAAAAACTGTTATGGTTACCGGGAGTTTTATATCTATATTGGAAACCCAACTTTTGTACAGAAGTTCTGCATGTTATTAATTTACTCATTTTTACTATTTATCAGGTTATGCAGATTTTGGTTGAACAGTTTTTGGGTCTTTGGGCTCAACCCACGATAAGCCGAAGTGTTTAAAATATTAACAACTGTTGTTGTTAATATTTAAATTGTTACAATATAAGCATTTAATATCTGCACCATATAGATACTACGAACTGTGTACAAATTAATTGTTAATAAAAAAATCATAAGTGTTTAAAAAATCAAATTAAATCAAACGAATTAGCCAAAAATTTTATGACTTTTGTAATGTAGGCATTGAGGATTTTTTTGAAAACGCAAAGTTGGTTTTTATAATAATTCATATTCAAAAACGTAATTATTACATTTCTTATAATCTTCTTAAAAAAGATCTCTTTGTGAACTATGTAAATTAATTTTTAACTAAAAACGTGTTGTTAGAATAAATGATATATTATTTGAACTATTTTACAAGATATCTAGTATTTAAGAAATTTATGATCATTGATTTAATTACTATTATCTGTAAGTATACTGTAAGAAAAGGTTACATCTTTTACAAGGTAACAAGTTTTCAATAGTACTGTTAATTAAGGAAAATTACACAAACTACTATTTAAATTCGATATTTGCCTCGACGTTTTATTACAATTTGTAAGAATTTCTCGAAAAAAAAAATCAATTTCTAACTAAATTATCTCGAAAACTATGGATCATACAAAAAAATCGACTCCAAATTTGACGATTCGCTAGTTTCCCGCTCGTACTTCGAATTTTGTTGCATGGTGTATATATATCGGTTTATTTGAGTAGTTGATAAAACACTTCCATAAATCTGTTGTAGTAAACAACAAACCAGTCATACACAACACAGAAATACAGTCGATTATTTCCTTTTCGACTTTGAAAAAATTGCTTCCTGCCAATTCGTTTTATTACTGCGTCATTACTCACAGCGCGGGAAATACGCACTATCACCCTGACTTCCCGCCCATGGGAGGATGCAATATTTTTCTTCTGTTTTCCCGCTAAAAATCACCGTCAACGACCTGGAAATTTACGAGTATTAGGAATGTTTGTATTACATCAGAATAAAAAAAATAAACCAGGAATTGAAATAGAAATTTAAAAAAAAAACAGTGAAACAGGCGAAAAAATATTGTTTCTACCCAAAAAAATAAAATATTACTATGATGTTTATTATGTAAAAAAATATCTTATAAATTAGAGATATCCTATGTATAAAATATGGATATTACTAGATCCCTCCAGGAGACTCTATTGTCGTCCAACACTCTCGCCTCCTCACGTCAGACCCGCATCCATCAACTCCTAGTTCAACCGGAAGATGAAATAAATAAGATTATTTCATCATCATCATCAATCCATATCCGATTAATATGTGGAGAATATGGATTCTACAAACTACATACAAGCCAAGTGAGCGGCTTCCAGTTCCCGTACATCCTCATAACAAATCCACATCTTGTAGCTCCTGTTATGTCATCGGTGGGCATCAAGGACGCGGAAGCCAGGACCTTGTAAAATAGCCAGACATGGTTAAGGCTCTCGGGACACATACGTAGTATACTTAGCTAGTATTTTTTGGGTAAAAGTATTTGCAACGGAATAATCAGAGGTAACGGAATACCACACAAAAAAGGTAATTAATAATAACGAACGTGACGCTCACTTTAAATGTCGTATTTGCATCTGGTATCTGGTGAAGTCTGCTACTCGCACTGCGACAAGAGTGTAGTTTGTCATAAACCGCTCCCGTACCTGTAAGTATATTAAGCCTATCGTGTACGGGTATACAGTAGCTAGTAGCTAGTATCCTGCCTAGAGTACGTGCTGCACTACCTACTATAGGTAGTCGTACTACACCGGTACGCCTACCGCCTACGATACTCCGATTCCGGTAATAGGGGACAACCGCCGGATAAGGGGCGTGTACTCCGTCCGATTTTGTAAATTACTATGACACTTTGCGGATATTGTTTGGCCAGGGTCCAAGTGGCGTATTTAGGGCTACCGAACGTCAGGATTTGTACTGACATGTCAGGATTTTCATCCACTCGTTAGGATTTTTCAATTGAGTAATAAATGTTCTGCCTTTTACTTTTTGATACCCATTAAGTAACCTGTTGCGCTTTTACTAAAGCTTTGATTTCATCATTTAATATTAATTCTTGATTGGATATTTTGTAAATATATTTACAAAAAAAACCACGAACGTTACAATTATTGTGATTAATGTTTATTCAATAAAATAAAATAAACAGTTTTTTAACAAAATACAAAATAATGAAAGTTTTTTTTAATATTTTTCGAAACCACTTTACGAAATGCACAAATTTTAGTTAAACGAATACTGTGTAGGGGAGCTTTAAATTGTATTAATTCGTAGATACCTATTTGATATTTAAATTTTTTTGTAACATAAAATTGTCGAATTTTGTATAATCTAAATGTCACCTCCGTCAGTTTCACTACCGTTACGAAAGAGCGAATTTGCATGTTTTTTTTTTCATTTTTTACTGGTTTTCAGTATGGCAACCCTAGGCGCATTGTCATTCTAATAAAGGCCATAGCGATTATCTCGCGCGGGCGCTTCGGGCGC
The DNA here is from genome assembly GCA_022494985.1 of Micrasema minimum. Lineage (NCBI taxonomy): Eukaryota > Metazoa > Arthropoda > Insecta > Trichoptera > Brachycentridae > Micrasema > Micrasema minimum. The sequence continues at coordinate 108,791 of JAGVSP010000256.1, read as the reverse complement.
TATAAAGCAGCGGGCGCCAAAGTAGAAAATGCGAATGGTTAAATTATTCGGGTACTAGGAGCAAAGTGGACATCTTCATGTTGACCTATCCCTATTCTCTTCTGTTTTCCTGCGCTCCTGGTAGCGTTACTCATTTTAAAACACCACATGTTGGTCAACGAGCAGTAACGAACAACGGTAATGTGTTTTCCAAATTAATTTAGAGTGCCTTGCGTAATTAAAATTTAAATTTTTTTTTAAAGGTAAAAAAAAACAGGTCAGAAAAAGTATGGTTTTAATAATTTATTATGAGAGTTTGTAAATTGAAGTTTTGTGAAATAAATAATAATAATAAAATTATAACAGAATCGATAATTTGTTCAAGTATACAATATTACCAAATTGAATCATCATCTTGCTCCCAGCTTCCTGCGTGTAGTAATATGAATTATTCCTCGTTTTGTATGTATAATATTTGGATTTCTTCTTCGCTCTCTGCGTGTATATTGATTGGTTTTTTTAATGAATAAGTAGATAAAAAACTAGCGTATTGGCGTAAAAAAATATTTTGGCTTTCTTAGAATAGATACTCTTCAAAACACTTCTCATTGGGTCAATCAAGGTTACTACCACGGTATTTTTCTTAATTCGTATCCAATGATGCATACGGAATTGCATTGGTACACCAAAGATAAGATTACTCAATTATTTGTCTTGGAACAGAAACTTGTCATTGCGTCAATCAAGGTTACTACTACGGTATTTTTCCTTTATTCGTATCCAATGATGCATACGGAATTGCATTGGTACACTAAAGATTTACTTAATTATTTGCTACATGAAGTATTTGCAAATTTGAATTATGCAGAAAACAAACTCAATGTATTGTTATAAAATGATCAATTATGAAAGTATTCCAAAAGGTACTTTTAATTCACTGTTATTCTGAATTTGCACTGCTTAAAATTCTCAAGCACTAAATAATAATTCAGTCAAAATGATCAAATCTGTTCTCGTTTTGGCAGTAAATTTATTTGCTAAGCTCCCATTATTTATTTAAAAATGATCAATTAGGCATTTCTAAAGCATTAATTTTCAAGGCAGATTAATTGCTAATCAATATTCAATTAGTTTCTGTTTGCTGCCGCAATATTCAAGACTATAATTTGCCCGCGGTACGAGAATAATAATATTACTTAGTAAGAAAAGGTGGTCAACTAGCTACCAAGGAAAGAGCTTTGGAGATATTCATAGAATAAAGTTTTGTGACAGTAACTATTTATAGATATTATAATATTTAGGTGAGATATTCTATTCTAAGGGTTTGGTTGGAAGATAGAACTTTTTTATATTGATGTACCATAATTTATATATATTGATTCACCATTGTATATTTTGTAAACTTTTTTATTTTTGTTGTAAAAAAAAAAAAAAAAAAAAAAAAAAAAAAAAAAAAAAAAAAAAAAAAAAAAAAAAAAAAAAAAAAAAAAAATTCTTGAAAGCGATTTAAAATACGATTGCTAGTTTTCTATTTGAAAATTTTACATTTTAATTTTTGAAATAACATATATAAATAGGAATTTCGGTTTGTTTACGTAAAAATAACTCTTATTGCATCAATACATTAATTAAGACCTAAGGGTCTGTATTAGTTTCATTTGACGTTGTCTGTTGGGACCCAACCGTCTCTCCGTCATTTCTCCGGCTGTTCCGGAAGTCGGCGGCCAGATGGGCAGAGATTCAGAGCGGACTTGACGATTCAGTTGCCATCTATTCTCCGACTGAACATGTGAATGCCAATTTCTTCTTCTTTCTCTTCCTTACCAACAACACCCTGAAGAAAAAAAGTTTCATTCCGATTTAAATCAATTTCATTATTCTGAAATTTAGAACAAAATAAGAGATTTCTGAAACTTTGCAATAAAAAATCCTACTACTACTCTCTCTTACCTGCACCTAATGGTGGATAGAGCACTGCATACTGCATTGGTATACCAAGTGCAGTGAATCTTGATAAATTGTAACTTGAAGGCAAAATAATCAGTATTACGCTTCAGCGCAGCGCCAGTCAAAGATTTACATAATATAACTAACTAACTGACTAACCATCGCGCCATTTCCCCGAAGGGGTAGGCAGAGAGAATAGAACGCCACACCACTCTGTCCTGGCATACTTCTCTTGCTTCCTCCACATTCAATACATCTTCTCATGCACGCACGTCGATTATTCCGACTTCTTACATGCCACTTTCAAGCACTTGTTTTTACTTGATCATGCATGTCTTTCTCAGCCTTCCTCGACTTCTACATCCAGGCACAGTCGCATCATATATTTTTTTAGCCGTTCTTTCATCATGCATTCGCTCTACATGACCGAACCAACGTAAAAGACCTTTCTTTAATTTGTCGATAATGCTTATCTCAGCCTTGCATTCTGCTCTAATTTCAACATTAGTGCACCTATCATACATGGTTTTTTAATAATATAAAGTATTTTAATATGAAAATCACATTTAAATAAAAATGATCCTCATCGGGAATAGAACCCGCTATCTCATGCATGGCAGCCCAACGCGCTACAATGATAATAAATTCACATTATGCATAATACAAATACTGAATAAACTCTTTTAAAACCATGAATCCTTTTATCCCTGTCTCAGTCTAACCGTCACCTCCTCCCACCCTCTGTCTCCCTCTACGTACCCCTGGTGAGCTGTAATCAATCATTCGTGATAAATAAAGGAAAAAGACTTGTCGTTTTGTCCCTGTTCTGTAACCGTGAAACGGCGTGTGACGTGAATAAGATATTATGTGAAAGATTGGATTAAGATTTACGTTCAAATAAAAAGGTTTAAATTTTAAAGATGTTTCGAGGTGGATTGGTCAATAAGTTTCTTAGCAAAATGTAATTGATCACTTTTTTTCAAATTTAAATTTCAAATTTAAAGGTTAAATTCAAAACAACGTTGAATATACCTAACTCTGTATTGCAATTAAATTATTTTCTAATTTGTTTAATTGCACCAAAGTGTTTTTTTCACGAAGGCGAGGAGGTGAATATAAATCTCAAAGATTTTCAAAAAACCTATTATAAAGGGAGATTAGTAGCAGTACTTCTCTTCTACCTCCATAGAAATAATGTATGTATATATATTTTAAAGGAGTCGAATTTTTATATTTCGATGTTGTACACTATTGTACGTACATAGTTTTTTTTTTTTTTTTCTTCTTCGATTTTGCGAAAGCTTCCCAATTAGTAAATTTTTAGCGTTAACCAGATACATACTTATCACTGTGGTGAAATATTTTCTTACATTTAAGAAAATTGTTATTAAATAAATAAAAAAAATTCAGTATCAAAAGAATGAAAAGTGTTAAAAATCTGTCATATATTTTAACGTAGCTCATAAAAAAATATGGTTTTAAACGCATGCGAAATCGTAACGGTGTAAATCATATTTTTTTTGGTTACTTTTCAAATAACATAGATATGTGTACACACACAACAGTTATAAGTTAAATTTGTTAAGAAAATAATTTTGTAAGTAAAACTTTGACTACATTAAAAAAATCATTTTACCGAGACAAAAATATTTTTAATAAAAACTATGTATGTCAATCCAGCCACCAACGCTGTTCCTATCTTTCCAAGCCCAGCTCGTTATTTCCTTAATATAATGTTCGCAAACACACTGAAATTATTCCCGGGCTAATTTAGCGAAATTCACTTGTCACTTATTCCTCTCCCCGTTCCCCGTACAAAGCACAACAATTACTGGAAAAGAGCTCCAACTTCACAATAGTAAAGACGTTCGCGCCGCCCTTTGTAGGAAAGCCCATTGTTGACTCTCTCCTGCTTCTCTGGAATATAAACTTTTATGCTTTATGCCAACTTGCAGTGACTCGTGACTCACTTTTTTGGGACGAATCGACAAAATATGTAAACAAAAACATTTATTTGAGATACTACTTCTAGTGGGTGTTGCGCGGTTTGTTTGTAAATCAGGCGCTGTCATGGGATATCCGACAAAGTACATTATTTTAGAAATAATTCAGATGAGTGGGTAAAGGTGGCGTGGCAGAAAAAAAATATTAGACTGGATGTAAAGCTCTGAGCTTGTAAATTTTTTAAAAAACTTTTTTTTTCAAGTTGAATACACAATAATAATGGTTTCCCTATAATAACACACAATTATACTGACTTAAAGGAGTACATTTACATATTTTGTATATAAAATAAATAATATTTTTACATATTTCATGTGAATAACCAAACATATCGGAGACATACTGTTATATTTTTTTATTCGTTAACTGCTTCAAGATTTAAAAAAAATGGAAATGCGCTTTTTTTTAAAATAAAATATCTGTTTTGTGTATAATTTTCGTTCAATTTTTACACGGCGCGCGGCGAAAACTTTTTAAGTCTTATTTTGATTTTTTAAAATTGTTTTTTTTTTTTTAATCTGACTTAATTCAAATGAAATTATTATTATTTCTTTTATATGTATGTGTATAAATACAAAGTACAAAAATACACGTTGTCTTACCGTAACTTACGCACGGTATTGTCTCGTAAAAAGGTTCTGATTGACTAGTGGTCGGGGCGGATGGAAGGCTCGGAGGGTAAAAAGGAAAAGGGGGCGGTTCCAACGCCCGCAGCCGTCATGTGAAAAATCACAGTCGTTCTGGTGATAACATAGCATGACGACATTAAATAATGGCTTACAATATCTCAGTTATAGATGGCGCTACAATCAGGGCTTCAAGTCCTGGATTAAGGCTTCTCTCGGGGATTAGTAGTGTTTGTGTAGCGGCTTAGGATTAAGATCTTGCATGTTTTGAGGATTAAGGTGATTAATATGTGATGTTGTGAACATACATTTTAATGTATTCCTGTGGCCCAACTACAGAGGATAAATATGAACATTTGTATTGCTTCTCGTTTAGAAATAATTACAAGATAATTGTACGATTACGCGCTAGATTATGCTTGTTACGCTTGCCTAAGAAACGCTAGAAAGCTTTTAAAACAAAGAATCTAGTTAAAACCCTTGCCAAAGAAAAACACGAATTTTTAGATTGAACGATTATATTAGGCTGCATATAAAATTTTTACGACTGCACAGAAAACATTTAATTTCCTTTTTTGTTGTATAATTTGCCGAGAGAAAAAAATTAAACAAAATCTTATCAATAATCGAGATAATCGAAACTAGGTGTTGGGTTTAAATCACTCAGCTCAGTCTATTATTTTTTCTATTATCTGTAACTCTACAGTAAAAATATCCATATAATATATTTTTCAAGCTTTATCGTTTATGTTAACATACCAACATAGTCTGTGGTGGATAAAATTTAGTGACATTCAAAAAAAGTTATTTTTTCTAGGTTGTTATTTGCATACATATATTTGTATGAATTGGAAAAAAACCACCTTAAATAATTTTAAAACTACCAAAATAATTTTTCATTGTATCGATGTTTTTAGATTTGTGGTAGTGTGTTTGTGGTAAATATGTGGGTGTGGGTGAGGATCATAATACGGTTTGCTTTAGTCGTGTAAACGAACTGTGTCGTTCTGTTTCCGCGGTTTATTGCTTCTTTCTGTTGATTTGTTACCACTGCATCGGGGTAGTACACATTTAAAGCGCGTACTTACAGCGACTAAGTAATGTCACCGCACGCCTTGCCATACGACTTCAGACGGTCAACCTTGCGTCGTACGACTAATTTGTTCAGTCATTTTTAAATCTAAGGAATGTTATATGGATTTTACTGGGCTTTTTAACGATATAAACAAAAGTTTTCATTCTGCCTCATAGCACAGTGGTAGCACATTTGGCTACCGTGCATGAGGTCGCGGGTTTCATTCGATTATTTGAATGCGATTTTTCATATGGATATGAATGGCTAAACCTCGTACCTTCATGTAATAAAATACTCAAGATACCATCTACCACTATGCACCATCAGGTGCGCATAAGAGAAAGTAGTAGAATTAGTAGTACCTAGTAGTAGTAGCAGTAGTAAGTAGTTCTGTTCTGAATAATTAAATGATTTCGCTCACCTTACACCTGTCATGTTGGTCATCTAAAAAAGTGTTTTCCATGTACAGAGAGATCATTAACAACAAAAACCCGTTTCTTATAAGGTATGTTTTGCAATTTTTGTGAACAACTTAACCATGTTGTGTCAACTTAACCATTCTTAAGCACAAAAATTCAAACACTAGGCATAGTCGTTCCAACTAACCATCTCAGTTGGAACCTAAAAAATGTTCTGGGCATTATACTTACATTATATTCAAGTATATCATTAGTATATCACAATACATTTAATGTTTCTTTTATACATAAAAAACTTTTGCTTGTCTGTAAAGTCGGTTTCCGGACGCTAATTTTACGTGATAACGTCATAAGAAAATATTGATGAAAAATAGCATACTTTTATGACTTGAAGTGAATTATCAAAACTGAATTATCTTTATTTTGTGTAATACAAAGCAGGAGTTAATTGAAAATTACAATTTTTTCCACAAATTTACTTAAATTATACAAAGAGCGTTAGATGCGTCACAAACCGAACGCTTAAGCCGATCGCGCCTCTCTATCGCTTGTTCCGCGCTCTCTCGCTTGCACACTCGGCTCAGGCGGAACGTGACAATGAGTCATGCTTTTTCGTGTGTGCAGCCGGCGTTCATCGATTTATTAGACGTTTATCACGTCAAAAAGAATATTGTTCAAATTTGATTTTGTTTACTGTAACCACATTAATGCTTTCTAGAAAGCAAACTAAGCTTGATCTTAATTACGTTTGCGAAATATGCTGACTAAAGTCGCGGCGCGCGACTCGGCGCAGTCGCGCGTGGCTATATGGACGCGCGGCATAAATACATACCCCTGACCGCCTAGCGATACGCAATACTAGGCCAACCAGCAGCCGCAGAGAAAATACAATTTCCTTTCTTGACTGGTATGAATGCGGCAGTCGGGGGTGATTTTGAATTATGTATTAACTGAACGGGGCCGTCTGGCCGCTAGAGGACGCGATGAAGAGAGTGTAAGCGAATTTCGTGCCACAACTTTGTGAAAATTAATTGTTTATTGAATTTGGTATTAGCTAGAAGTTAAACGGAAATATTAATAAATCTACGATATCTGTTAAAATAAAGGTTATAATTTATTATTTATTATATTTAGGGAGCAATCCCTCATATTTCTAAAATAACAATAATCACAATTAGTCATAGTTATATTAATTAGTAATAGTCAATCGCCAAGTTATACCGCTTTTACTAGTGCTTTATACAGGGTGTAACAGAAATCGATGTACAAGCAGGAAACTGATGAATCTACATCGCATTTGGAGACGATTGCTTAATATGAATTTTTAATCTAAGCATGAAAAAAATTTTTTTTTTCTTGTCACAAAAGTTTTCATAAATAAAGCAGATTAGATAAAATTATTATTAAAACGCGTTTTTTAATTTTGTTTTCTTTATTCTACAAAATTCCAAATATTATGTAGATTCACTGATTTCCCGCTTGTACATCGAGTTTTGTTACACGGTGTATATGCGCCTGGAATCGTTTATTTAAAACGCGTTTATCTTGAATCTGCATTTTCAAAAACTGCTGCCACTATAGTTAAAAAGGTTTTATTCAAATACCTATTACCTGTGTAGTAGATATTGTTTTTTTTTTAAATATAAATATTTAAAAAAACTGATTTACTTATATTGCCAGAACAAGTGGAATACGTTATTATTAAATGAATCAAACATGGGATCTTTCATAAACATTAATTATACAATGCACTCTTATCAAGCGATCTAAGGAAAGTCTTCATGGCAAAATAAGCTAGCGAGTAAATCCAAAAAAACGGTTTTCTAAAAGTAAAAAGAGCTTGGGGGCATCTGTTTCATTATTGACTTATATCAACAAAATAAGGAGTTTGATATTCCTTGTTAGCCGTCCGCCCGTCACAAACATTTTCTCTCTAAGTTAATATTATAAGATTGGTGTGGAGAAAATGGATTAGAACTCTCTTATAAAAAGAGTTGGTTTATTTGATGGAATATTCGCAACGTTCGTGACAAGCAGACTTTATGCAGAGCCAAAAAAAATGTTTTTCTATTGTTTGGATATATAGAGATGAAGAAGAAATGTGAGTTTCCTTGGTATTTTTGGTAGGATTCTTTTTTGTTTTATTATTTTAAATCTTCCATTTTTATGAAGGTTTATTGAAAAAACAGATACCCACAAAATATGCGTGTGCACGTTTTAATTAATTTCCACATGAAAATCTACATTTTCGTGCGGTGTGTATATTAATTTAGTACACCAATAATGCACACAATTTTTTTTAAATATTCATGTAATAAATTGTTTGATGTATATTTTTTATTGATATTACGATTAAATTATTTGTATATTACTAATTTAAGTTAAATAAAAATACTTGGTACACTTCCACTTTTATTTATTTGACCAGTTAGCGCTTTCACCTTGTAACGGGCATCTTCAGGGTCTAAAATAATTAAATAATTTAATAAATTTTTCATCAAATTACTGTCCAAGAGTTTTTTTAATTTCTAATAGGTCAGAACATTGCACGATAGATATAAAATAGACACAGGTGTAAAGTCATATTCGTTTTTATGTTAATTTCAGTGAAATATATAATATATTAGGTATTTAAGATTAAGTTTAAAAATTTCTTTTTTCATTCATTTTTTTAAACCAAAAGTTTTGGTAAAGGGAAATTGATTTATCACAAACAATCAGACAAGGTAATTTTGAAATAAAAACTAAGAAAAGTAAGATTGGAAAAGAAACAGGAATTTAATTTTCTTTCCTGGTGCCTGTTGGAAAAATCATTAGATACGTTAGAAAAAACTCTAAGTAAAAGTTGTGAAGAGCTTCAGAAGGTTCTCAATTTTAGGGCCGATTGAGTTCCTAATAAGTTTCGTTCACTGGAGCGAGATAAAGACTCGTGAAGATTAACAGCATCCCCCGGCAGTAACCACGTGTCATTCTCTATATTTGACAATGCGCCGGGAAATATTTTTCTAGGATAAATGTATGTACTCAAGTAACGTGAAGTGATTCGTAGAATATAACCTCTGTATTTTTAAGACGAAAGCTTTTATAATAATAAAATACAGGAATACATTTAAAGTGCAATAAAAAAAACTTACTTAAAATTGAGTATTTATTTATTTATTTATTTATTTGTACATATACGCCCGATGGGCATTTACATGGGTACCCGATGGGTATTATAGAACCAATATGAGTTTTATTGAACTAACATTGTATTTTTCTGTATTTTACAACTACATAATACTCGGTACTTCCTTGCCAGAACGTATGCTGAAAACATCAATCAAACAACCATGTTTTTTATTTATCAATAATAAGCACTTCAACACGGATGGAAAAATTCTACCTGTGGAAAAAATCGACAACTATGTTTATCTTGGTCACAAAATCACCATCGGCAGAGACAATCAGACCAGCGAGGTAGATAGGAGGGTAAATTTCTCTTGGGTGGCTATGGAATGCTAAATTTCACATTCCGAAGCTCCATTCCCAACTCACTCAAGATTCGAGTATTCAACCAATGCATTCTGCCCGTCCTTACTTATGGCGCGGAAACAATGACTCTGACCAAGCAATCCTCCCATAAGTTGCAAGTTGCACAGAGGAGCATGGAGAGGAATATGCTTGGAATAACATTAAGAGACCAAAAAAGGAACGATTGGATCCGACGCCAGACAAAGGTCTGCGACGTGGTGCAGCGAATTGCTTAGTTGAAGTGGAAATGGGCCGGTCATATAGCCAGAATGACGAACAACAGATGGACGAAATCGAACAACAGATGGACGACGATGAGATGGGTGGACGACATCAGGAAGTCTGCTGGAAGACAGTGGATGGGGACGGCGCAGGATCGGGAGGAGTGGAGACGGCAGGGGGAGGCCTATGTCCAGCAGTGGACCTCAACGGGCTGAGATGATGAATAAGCACTTATTTTAATTTTAATAATGCGTAAGGAAAGTACAACAATTTGTATAAACAATTTGAACCTTTTACAAACATTACTATTCATTACAAATACAATAAAACACAATTCAGACCAAAATGTATTTGTCTTGTACAAATTCTTACAATTTGAATCGTGAAAACTTTTGCGCCGGATACTTTTTACTTAGACTGGTAGATCCTGCACTCATTAGACAAGTAATTACTGTCTATCTATCCTTCTTTCTTAATGTACGTTTTATATTAAACAGTTCGCTGGTGGGAGGTACGGTATCGGTCCAACGTCTTAAGATCGTCGTCTCTCAAGACGATCCAATTTTAAAAAAGATGACCAAATAAACGAGAGAAATGGCTTCAATTGCTTGGTATATTATTTATTATTACTATGGGTGATTTCTTAATGCAAAAAGTGATTTGAAAAATGCGTTTTTTTAATATGCATATTTTAAGTTTTTTTTTTAAAAACATAATATTACCAGTATTACTTGATTGTTTGCCAATACTCTTGTCTGTTTTTTTGTAAAAAGCTCCTTAAGCTAATAAAGTTATCCACAACTTAACGAAAAAAGGAAACATAAGGGAGGAAACAGTTATGATGGCGAAAGTTATAAAAAGTTTATCAATTTAAAAAACGATACTATTCATTTATTAGTCATTTCAAGGTAATTAGGTGTCTAGCAGTCATTTGATATTAAGTTTTAAATTGATAATAATTTTAGTCAAAACAAGTAGTACCTAGCATTTCCACAGAACAGAAAAGGAATAACGTAAGAATAAAATCAAATACTTTTTGAGATAGAGGATTGATTTTTCTCTTCTGTTTAAATATATTTCTTTCAGAGCATCGGTGTATAAACTTAAATTGGATCTTGTTTTAAGTATTCTTAATCAAATAAATGACCTAAGAGAATTGTCCTAGAATTTCTTTTCAAGTAGGTACAGCAAACAGGGAGACGTTTTTAATTAAACACAAAACGATTTGAAATTATTGCCGGTCTTATTAGAGGAAGAAAGGTTTCCAATTTTCTCTTTTCTTTTTAGAGTCTGATCGAACCGTAATAAAAACAAACCTGTTTGATCTATCGAATGATTAAATACAAATTAAAAATGTCTCTAATTGCGGTTTGATTTACCAATCTCGGTCTGATGTCAGGTTATGTCATTAATCGTGTTATTAGAACGTAAGTCATTTTAGTCGTTAGGTATGTCATTTTATATTCATTACGTATACCTAATTTTATACTACTTAGCGCACTTGGCTGCCATGCATGAGGTCGCGGGTTCGATTCCCGTAGGGGGTCAACATGAAATATTTATTTACATGCGATTTACATATTAATATTTCATGTGTGATACCTTGGGCTGGTTCTGAAGCGTAAGACTGATCACCCTACCTTCGTGTTATAACATGATCAAGATACACTGCACATGGTGTACCAATGCAGTGCCATATGCACCATTGGGTGCGGATAAGGGAAAATAGTAGTAGTATACCTAATTTTTACTAGCAAAATTTTGAGATATAATGATTAGTAAAATTATGTGAAATCAGGTTTGTGCGCTAAATTCACATTTTACATAATATATTCATAAACGAAGGAACTGAAAAAAATTTTCTTCGGTTAGTTGTCATTTGAGATAAATTTATGCTTTTGTACAGCAAAAAAATCTATTAGTGCCTAAATATTTCGAAATGATTATAAAAACGAACACATATTTAAGAAAGGATAATAGCGCAAACAGTAATTATTATTAATTATTATTAGAACGGGTGGTGGCCCAGTGGGTAGTGTCGCGGTCTCTAAGTCCAAAGATCGTCGGTTCGAATCCCCACTTCGACACGACTCGATTCCCATTTTCAAGCACAAGCCGCTTAGGCTTTATTAAAAATAGTATTTACAAATTGAAATATGTGCAAATATCATAAGATTGCAGATTTCTTTTTATTCAAAAAAACATCATTTTTAAAAATATAAATAACTAACTAATCATCACGCCATTTTTTCGAAGGGGTAGGCAGAATAAAGAACGCCACACCACTCTGTCCTGGCAAACTTCTCTTGCTTCCTCCACATTTATACATTTTCTCATCCACGCTCGTCGATTATTATTATTTCGCCGTCTATAAATAAATAAATAAATAAATATATATGTTGTACATTATTTTTATAAAGTTCTGAAATGTTAATTTTTAATATAATAAAATAATATTGTCAACCGACTCACATAATTATGATGTGCATGGAAATTACAATCTGATGTAGAATTTAATATAATTAACGTACTACGAGCTCTACTGTATTCAATTATAAAATTAATTATTAGACAAAGAAACTGATGTCATTTTAAGCTTCTGTGCAATTTATTACGGCTATTTTAGTGTAAAGGGCATTGGTAATTTGATCAAACCAACTGATAAACCTAATAAAAAACATACTACACAGTACATATACATACGGACACAGTATAATAATTATTTTATATCCAATACAATATTAATCAGATAAATATTTTAATAAATTAATATGTCCGCATCGTGGTAATGGTTGTTTAATGCTAAAGTAATTTTTACATGCGAACTTTTATTATTTATTTAAAACTTTTTACAATTATAAATGTAATTAAAAGTAAAACAACTTATGTTTTAGAAAATCATAGTTTTTTAAAGCGTAAAAATGTTTTCACATACATAAGTAGCAGTCAAATACACATAAAAAAGTATCTACTACCAGCTAATGGTGCATAGGGCACTGCATTGGTGCACAAAATGCACTGTATCTTGATACGTTATTAGATGAAGTAATAAAAATGGTTATTTATTTTATTCTGAAAATGCTTACAGATTATTATTATGCTTGATAGCGTAGTTCTAAATGTTGTCAACAGATGACTATTGGTGTACCAATGTAAGAATTAATTAAAAATAGTGTTTTTGCAAAAAATTTTACAATTATTAAAATATAACTGATCGTTTTTTTATAAATAAAAGTAGAGTGTTTCTCAATTTTTAACCACCTCGTTTACGTGGATTTTTTAACCTCGTAACATCTCGCCCTGTACAAATAAGTACTGGCGAGGTGCAACAGAATCCGAAAAACACTAGGTTTACGTATTTGTTCTGAGTTAAGTTGCACATAATTTAAAAACACACTATAATTATTTATAACAACTACTACTTTCCCTTAGGCGCACCCAATAGTGCATTGGGCACTGCATCTTATATTATAATGCAATAATACTGGTACTGTTACTTATCATATAAAATCATGGTGGTATAATATATGTTGTTTAAGGAAAAAAAAAATCTATGAGTATGCGCCGCGTGGTGTAGTGGGTAGTGAATTGAACTACCAAGAATGAGGTTTTGGGTTCGATTCCCGACGGGGAATATTTATTCGAATGTGTTTTTTCATATTCAAATATTTTATATTTTATATATATTTAATTTTAGCTAGGTAGTTAGTTAAATATTTTATTCCGGATGTCGTGGATTGGCGCTGAAGCGCAAACTGATAATCTTGCCTTCATTAAACAAATGATCAAGATTTTGGTGTATTAATGGAACGGGTGGTGGCCCAGTGGGTAGCGTCGCAGTCTTTCGTCGCGGAGTCCAGAAATCGTCGGTTCGAATCCTCACTGACACGATTTGATTCCTATTTTCAAGCACAAGCCGCTTAGGCTTTATTAAAAATAGTATTTATAAATTGAAATATGTGCAAATATCATAAGATTGCATAGATTTCTTTTATAAATTTTTAAAAAAAAGTTTTTTATTTTTATTCGAAACCTCGGGGTGGTGAGTGCAAGCCTCTAAGGTTCATATAAAAAAAACAATTGTGAAAAATGTAAAATAACATGGTTGGAACAAAGAAGTGAAAATAAAAAGTGAAAGATAGAAGTGAAAGAGATAAATAAAATAAAAAAAAACTAAAAATTTGTTATAAAATAAAATATGATTGGTATTCATTTAGGGCGACTTAAGCATTTGAAGCCACCTTATGTACATTGGAGAGTGGATCCACCCTGCTGTGGCTTGTAGAATAATGTTTTTCGACTTCTTCAAGCGTTGTCACAGGCTCCTGATATTTTTGCGTAGAAGGGCTGGGAAGGAATTTACGCGCAGGAACTTAATCTCAGTTTGTTCCATAATAATAATAAATAAAAAATGAAATCAAATAAAGATTATTTTTCACTACCGCAAACAAATAAAATCAAACTATCTATACAAAAAGCAATGAATTAGAAAAAGGTATGTTTAGAATGCAAGGCTGACACAATCGTTACTGATAAAAAAGTTAATAAATTAATAACAAAGTATTACAATAGTTCAGTGTTCAGTATTATGTGTGTTAGTAGTGCGTGTTATGTAAAGGTAACAAATATCATACATATCCACGGTTAGTATCAGAAATTTGCAAATCTAAGTAGAAGTAAGCTGAGACGAATAGTTTTATTAGATTAAAATTTTCCGCCTCGCCGTGCATGAAGTCGCGGTTTCGATTCTCGACTGGCTAAACATTAAATATTAAGGCCGACTTTACGCGGGACAGAAAACTGTATAGTTTCTAGTGCAGTTTGCAAACTGTCCCTTATACAGCGAAAACTGCATGGAATATTGAATCGTCGGCGCGCGGACCATTTGTGTGACGTTTGGCTGACCTGACAGTCAACGTTTTTTATGTATACGTTTAAGTTTTTTGGCTACCTAGTTGGTTACCAATTTAGCAGTACATTTCGTGAGTATACCAGATTTTATATGGGTGCACAGAGAGAGAGAAATGAAACAGTTGCTCGATCACAGATCAGTACCGATTCGGTAATAAGCGACGTGATAACGATTTCTTACCCATGGATCACAATGGAACACGCGTTAAAAGTTATCGATCGGGATTATTAAACGAGCGCATACTAGTCGCGAGCCGTTTCCCGAGATATATCTTATTCGCACATATATTAATTCAATCTTTATTATAATTTAGCCGGTTTTCGGCAAGCCAAATATTGAGAAAAGCAGTCGATAATATAATAATCCGACAAGCGCGTTGATTTGACGTTTGACGTAAGGCCGCGATCAATGGCCGCGATATTGCGCGCATCGGCCCCGCTCGGCTATGCTCGGCTCGGCGAAAACGTCCGAACACACACACGACGAACACAGCCGAACCGCTACCACGGTATCGAACTGTGATCGGTCAAATCGTTAGCGTTAGCACGTAAATAGCACGCTTTTAACTACGTCGACAGTTATCTGTGCTTGAGCTACAGGTACTTACGGTTTTATACTGTTGGTTTATTCACAAAAACTAAATACGAATGCTAAAACTTAACTAACTAAAATATGTATGAAAAAGAATGATGAAAATGGTTAAAATAAAATGATTTTAAATTCTAGAAAGTTGGCGGGAATAATATTCCGTAGATACGCGTGCGACCACGTAGCCTGCCGAAAGGGTTCTCGTCGATCTCCGGATCTTTCCGCGGATGCTCGGTTCTTGTGTCAAATCGTACGCGTTCGTACGCGTTCGTCGTCAGTCGTCATCTTCGTGCGCGTGACGTCATTGTTTCCCGCCACAGTATTATATATATTGGTATATTAAATGCTTTTAAAAAACAAATAAAAAGTATATTTACATATTTGGCCATACTAACAATTTCCTGAGAGTACACATACGATATTAACTTAGGATAGCACAGACAGGACAGACTGTACGGTTTTCAGAACAAAAACTGCTCAAGAAACTGTGCAGTTTTCTGTCTCGTAAAAAGTTCGCATAACTGAAATAAGGGAATTCGGTAAAAAGCCAAAGATGTTCCCATCTTGTACCTACATAGTTTAACGCTTTGTTAAGCCGCATGACTTCGAATTACTTTGTTGGCAAAACAAAAGATTAAAAACAATGCAGTTCTTGATAGTTCTGTGTGTAATTTGTAAGATTTTTTTTTCTTGCACTTTTGATCAATTTTGATTTCGAGGATACAACACTTGACACTGCTTGAAACACTCATAACCAAATTATTGGTGTTGTTAAATCAATGCAAGCAGGGACTGTAATACAAGTTGTAAATCTTTCCTTGGAACGTGACTTCAATAGGTAGGTACATATATTATTATGTGTATAACAGAATTAATACCTAATAATTATAATTTATTACAGCAAAATATTAATGTCAACTTGAAGTTTATGTGCAGATTAAGTTAATTGTTTAGAAATAATAGCGTAAATATCGTCGTTATAATGGACTTCCAGCGAGTTGCACTAGGTTTCATAACTCAGTAAGAGAAGCATTTAGCTTGGAAAAGGCAATTAATGCAAGTAAAAAAATATGATTATAGGTGTACAGTTTATTTTTAAAGAAGAGTTCAGAGTCTAGAAAAAAGTGTTTTGTCCTATATGAGCATGGGACCAAGTTACGCACTAAATGTGGCCGCAATACGTGCTTTTTATATTTAAAGTAAGATTGGTAATATAATAAAAACTGGCCAACTAATATCCTAGAATTTTATGCGTTTTTTTATAATTGCTAATTGTGTTTATATTACTGCTCTTTTAGTTATCCAGATTTATTTAATAAGGAATTCTAAAATGAGGAATTCCCCTTTATTAAACATTTTTGTACATGTTAACACCTTTATGATGCTTTCTTAATCTGTCACGCTGTACGATGAATCCTAATTTTCCAAACACAATTATTTAGCAATACATCTCGTGCTCAACGTAATAATAGTATACTACTTTCACTTTCCTTACTATACATAACGCGTTTGCGACTTGAGCAGACACGGCTTTAGGCTTTTCCGAAAAAGACATTCATAAATATTAAATAAATTGAGAGTCGCGTGGTCCACAGCCCTGGAATTTCGGCACTAGAGCAATGATTTTTTTCATAGATTTTAGATATCGACCAGAAACGCATTTGTATCATCTTATTCATTCAAATAATTTATTCATTGAATATTTTTTTTAAATACAGAAGACGCACACACGCTTCTAGTAGGTATCTAAAACCTGTGATAAACCAGTAGTTCTACCATTGCTTTCCCTTACTTGTACTTAATAGTGCATAGGGCACTGTATTTATTTATTTATAGACGGCGCAATTGCCTTTTACAGAATACATTAAAATAACAACAGTAAAACATAGAGGATTAAGATTATACATATTATAAAGAGGAAAAAAAAAAAAGATCATTGTTGCAAATATACAAATACCAATATCACACTAGGTATGAACTTCAAACTAAAAAAGGTGTTATCAACAATTTTTAAAATAAATTCTTAATATTATCATTTCTATTTTAATAATATATGTATATATTATAAATGTGTATGTATATTTGTATATATATATATGTTTTTTTTTCTCCTCTTTACTTTTTTAATTTACAATTTTTTTAAAGTTATTTAGTAAATAATACAAAATATAAACAATATACAAAATAATAAAAAATATACAAAATATAAACAAAAGTAAAGTTTTTTAGTAAATAAGAAACTATAATGCAAAACATAATAAAAAATAATGTCATTTGGCAAATAATAAAATATAAAGTAAAGTAAAAACATTGGTACAATAACTATAGTGCTAGCGAGGACTGCGTTTGTATGGAGAAACGGATTGAGCGGATCACATGTCCTCTTAATAACATAATTAACCTTCAATAATTATTCTGGTTTCTTATAAAAAGGCAATCTTTGTTCATCATCCTATATGTGAAGCATTTAGACTCCACAGACAGTTTGTGAAGTTACTGCTTCCAAGGGGTTCAGCCTTCAAATCTAACCTAACCTAACCTACCAAGGATTTGATTTTTTTAAAAATTCAAGGATAAATGTTATTCATAATGTATGACGTTACTGCAGAAATATATTTTTAAATAACGATAAGATTTGTATACAATATATATCTTTTTGTAAATTGGTTAGCTTAACTATTTGCTAAATATATGATCATCAACCCTTGGTAGTGGTTTTGTTAAACGTGTTTGATAAGCATGTTGTTTTTTCTATTCTTGCGAATGGTGAATGGTGCAGTAGTGTTTTTATTTTCGTTTACTTATTCGTCCTGACGATGACGTCTTCTCGAAACCGGTAGACTAAAAATTCATTCAATTTTAAATAATAAAAAAAAAAAAAAATTAAAAAAAAATATATTGGACCATAAAGTTAAGGCTTTGAATATTATCTAAAAAGATTCTATAGTTAGTGATAAGATTTTTTCCATTGCATATTTTTATAATTTCTTTAAAAAATCTGCTAATTTATTTTTTATTATTTCCTAATTATTTTTTTTATTACGATCGGTAATATGAAATAAGATAATTAAACGTACCTTTGTTTTTTTTATATTTGCAAAATCGATAAGATTTTTACATCAGATATCATTTATTTATTAAGCAAAACGTATTATAGTTCAATGTTTTATCTTATTTATCGTTCTACATTTTAAAAATAGTGCGTACTTTTAAAATTAAGAAAAAATAAAAATTATTAGGAATCTTAAAAAAAAATAGTTTTTCTACTAAAGACGGAGACTTATGAAAAAAAAGTATGAAAAAAGACTAGTATGAAAAAAAAAACAAATAAGCATGTTATTTGGAGGCCTCCGTAGCGGAATGGCTAAGACGCTGAACTCATAATACGGAGGTTCCGGGTTCGATTCCCGGTGAGAACACAAAACTCAAAAAGTGATTTTTCTCAAGCCTAAGAGTTTGTGACGTTGTTACCCTCTGTTATTTAGCTTCCTGGGATGTTGAGGTGGTAATAAATAAAATAATAATTAATTGAAAAATAATTTCAAAGCAAATGTTTGGAACGCAACGACTACAACAGTTTTTTTTTATAAATATTTTCACTACGTACCCATTAGGTAACCTATACATGAAAATATTTTTTGATCGTTCAAATCTTTTTATTAATTTGTTTCTCGAATAATTACATAGTTAACGACAGTCAACATCAGAATTTACTATGTTTCATTATTTCTTTACTTTCTTCTTATCTACTACTACTACTCTCCCCTAACCACAACTTATGGATGCATAAGGCACTGCATTGATACACTAAGAGGAGTGAATCTCGATAATTTGTTACATGAAGGCAAGATGATCAGCCTTACGCTTCAGCGCCATTCCAAGGTACCACGTTAGAAATATTTTTAAGTATTTCATCTAACATATTTTTTTATAATTCACATCTCCATTCATATATCAATAAGTGCTATTAGTGATTATAAATTAATAGAAGGGAAAAAAAACACAAAGTCCTGAAAAAAAAAAACTGATTTTTCGTGTTGTCACCTGAAATTGAACCCCATGTTCGGAGTCCAGCATCTTAGTTTGTATGCCAGTTAAAATTTTAAATAAGTATTTTACGTTAGTACGAGAAATCACACTTAACCTCACCCGGAACCAAACCTAAGTTTTCATGAATGGTAGCACAAAGTGCTGACAACAGCGCTAGGCGGATGTTCCGATTCCACTTGTAGATATTACACCAATGTATACCTACAATAAGTAAGTACTATCATAAAGGCATTATCAATTTATGTAAATCTGAAAGCGGACCTGGAATCAAAGGAGATTCGCATTAGTAGCAAATTGTATACCTTTATTCGCTAGCAGCGTCACTTCAAGTCAGATGGCCGTGAAAACATCTCTTCGGTATTTGAGGAACAATGCTACAAACATTATTTAGTTCTGCTCTCTAAAATAACATTTAAACATCGATTTGTTAATAGAATTTAATAAGAGTGTGTCTGTGATAACCAGTTGTAAATTATTATAAGTTATTTATTTATCGTCAGTGAAAAGCTAGTGGAATGTGAATATGATTTACATCTTTGAACATTTTAAATGGTGTTTTTAGTAGTTTGGTTTGTTACTTAGTTGAATTTATATCGCAATGGAGTCATTTATAGGGTCATCTCTTGCAAGACAGGTAAATTATTATTTTCTTCATTAATTTATTAAATATTTGATTTTTCACACATTTATTACTGTTTGTAAATACTACGAAATATTATATAAACACATTAGAAACTCTTGGTAGGTCAAGTACCTATTAACATATTATTATGTGAATTAGAAATGTGTAAATCACATGTTAATTTCATGTGTGATAACTGTGATAACTGGTACTGAAGCGTATGACTGATCATCTTACCTTTATGTAATAAAATGATTGATAAACACTGCACTTGGCGTACCGATACAGTGCCCTACGCACCATTGGTTGCGGATAAGGGAAGCAATAGTTGAAGTAGAAATGTGTAAAGATTTGTCTGTTTGTACGATTATGCATGTTTTTTGTAATGAATGAAGTACCTATCACAAGTTTTAAAAATCACTGTGATAAGAGAAGTTGTGCAAAAATTGAAAAACACAATAGTTTAAGTTAAGAATAATTTTTAAGTTCTAAGCATTAAAAGTTTACTAAAAATTGTATTTGTAGAACATACTCACGTCCCAGAAGACATTTGCCAATAGGTAAACAATTACTATTAACTTACATTGAAATACCTATAGATATGGTTTACAAAGTTAAACATGGTTTATTATAGACAAGGACTACTTAGTTAGCTAAGAGCTGTGTTTTGGGATTCCTGAAGTTATTCCAACTGTTCTCAGTGCTATCTGCAAGACACTCGTAATATAATTTAAATGTTGTTTCATTTAGCTATTCGTATCTCTAAACATTATACAATTTTTTACTGTGTACAATAGATATCCATTGTATTTTATTCGCTTTTTTGTCTTTAGTTTACTGGAAGTATTGAGTACTTATGATTTCATCAAGCATTCGCAACAGCTTTTCCCTTTTACTCGTTGTTTTGCATTACTTTGTCAGCTTAAAGCTTCTTTTGATACTTTGCATTGGTAGCAAAAATATTTTTTAATGACAACTATCCAAACAGACTAAAGTACCACAATAGTAATAATATTTTTTGTATAAAATTTTATACCTGCCCGAGAGGCAAAATGCCTCTGATTAAAAATCATTGCTATTGATATCTCAACAGAGACAGAGAAGCTCTGGAAACGAATGTGGGTTATCTAGGCGTTTTACAGGTCATTGGGGAATGTTGTAATTACGTCAAGTGGCCACTTAACCCAGCCAATGACAGGTCGTAAGCCCTGTAAAACGCCTAGATAACCCACATTCGTTTCCAGAGCTTCTCTGTCTCTGTTGAGATATCAATAATATCTGATATCAGCCCAGCATGGGTATAATCCAGTAATTTGTCTACAAGTATTTGTATTCATTCAAAATGTTGTTCAAAAATCATTGTTTTCAGGAGACGATTTTAGTGAATTTTTGCCGCAGTTTGCTGTATTACTCCGATTAATTTTATTTAATAACAGAGTCCAAGTTTTTCTCACATATTTTTTCACTATTAGGAAATAAAAAGGTTGAAGTTGTTGGACACTCAGAGAATAAGTATTTTATTTTATGACAATAACCAATTTATTTAATTTTATGTTGGATAATCGAATAAGTTGAAAAATCCGATATACTGCGGCTCAAAATTATTTATATACAGACTTCCCGAAGAAAAAATACTAGATGAAGAGAAAAAAAAGAAGACGAAAGAAGTGTTCAAAAAAATATCTAGTAAACCTCATTTTTCAAATTTTATAATGACATGTAATATATATTATATTCATTTTTTTTTATATTTCATAGTGTAATAGAGATCAAATCCCTGCTAAAAACTGTTTAGCAGTTTAGCGGGAATTCAACCTTATATACATGTTAAAACAAATAAATAAATTTAAAAAAATTATAAAAAAAAAAAAAAAAAGTGGGGCTTTTTGGCTCTGAGGTACAGAATTAAATAGGTTCGTATGGTTATTGTTCATTTTATTTATTTAATTTATTTCTATAAATAGACATATTTATTATCTGATACCGTAAATATCACCACAATGGGTATTATTATGATTGGAAGATCTTTAATATAAATTCGTTAGGTTGATTGACTTACATTCTTGCGTTTTTTTTTTTGTTATATCTTTTTGTTATATTTCAGATAATTTTGACATTGGCAGCATCTTTGGCTTACATGACAATTGGTCTAGTCAGAGGCTACTCCTCATCAGCTATACCCTCGATACAAGATAATAATCCTGAAATACTTCCAAATGTCGAGGCAGTATCTTGGATGGGTAAATATACAAATAATATGCATTACGTAATATATTTCAAATATTGCTTTGTAATAAAATCCTACATTCTTTCAATAATTAATAACAGAGGTTTTTTTAAAATAATTGTAAAACATGGTGTTGAAAAACACATTAAAAAATAAAATTTGAAAAAACATGTAGATAGTAAAGCGGTGTATATAATGTAGGTTTATTATTCACAATATTTTTTCCCGATCTGATGGAAACGAAAATAAAACAAAATTGTATTATCTAGGTTGAGGTTGCCATTGTAAGCTTCCGCAACAGACATTAATATTGCTTCCAAGAAAATCGATTATACTAATAAAAATCGAGTCTGTGGCATTGCTTTTTATTTTTGAACTAATGTGAATATTCATGTGAAGAGATCATCAAAATAGAAAAACCACATTTTAATAAGAATTTGTGCAATTTTACTTAATTTGCATTACTTGCGAAAGCTTTTATGAGAAGAAAAAAACTTTTTTTTTCAAGTTAAAATGCAAAAGTCATGTTTCACATTCGACTCCAAATATGATGTAAATTCACTGTTTAAGGGTTGTACCTCGAGTTTTGTTACTCCGTGTACCTACATATATTCTAATAAAATACGTTTCAAAGATGCATCCATCATAATTATTTAACGATAGTGCATTTTCCGCAATTTTCTGATTCATCAAATACGGAATCTTTGTTTTTATTACATTTTTTACGTAATACAAGAATAATTTATAACATTCTGTTGTCATATAACAGTATGCGCAAAATTATCTAACCCGCGCGACCTTCATTTTAGTAGCGTGTATGAATAATGGGTCAATTTACCAGTTGATAGTACGGGACTTATTTTATCTACAAAGGCAATCACAATGCTCATGGAACTTTAAATAATCGAATTGAATGAATACATTGCCCATGTCCACATTAGATTAAACATTATGTCAGATCATCTTATCTAATAATTCACGACGAATAAAACAAATAATACATATATAATATATGACCTTGAATATTTATTAAGAATCCGAATTTATATCAACTAATCAAATGGGTCGTTTGATCATTAGCAATAGTAAAAAATCTACAGTAAGCGTAAACTTTTTTTTTCAATATTTAAAAAAAATAATTTTACTATAGAAAAAAAGACACATATTCAAAATTTTAACTATTGGTGCAGCTGAAGCGCGACTTTTGTCAATTATTATTTGACACAAGAAGGCTTTATGCATGCTAGAGTTTAAGAGATGAATCAGGAGGAGAAAGAGGCCGAACGAAAGACTCAGCTCCCAGGCGATACCAAGAAACCCAAACCCGTCAATTCAGTAGAAAAATTGCTCTTACCTTGGTCTTATGGAGACTGGAAAAGGAGTAAATTTTCTGGGCTGCACTTAACCAAAATAACGTCAAAAAACACAAAACAGATCACTACGACTTCACTAAAGACACAATTACTCAGTAAATGCGGTGTTTAAATACTTCAAGATTGATTTTATGTTAATTGAATGAGAGAAATGCGTTATAGAACGATGGATGAGTTTAGATGCGGGTCGCGAATTGTTACAATTTTTGGACTACCCGCGAAGTGCCATAGATAATTGGTTTTGTGGATAGTGGACGGTATAGACAAGGAATATAGAAGTAGGTGTCATTTATACGCAAAGGTCCATATTATATCCTTCACTGATACTTTTCCGCTCACAATGTAAAGCATTTGGATAGGACTTCGCCTTTCTAGCAGATAATGGAACTATCTTAATAAATTACAGTTGTTTAAATTATCCGAAAACATATATTATGGACATATACTAATATATACCTACATTTTAATTTTTTTTTTGACATACATTACAATTATTTATTTTTTGTGTGTATATAAGTATGTCATGTTTTAATGTTATATACACAATGTCTATTAGACATAGTAAGAAAGACAAATTTTGTCAATAAAAATTAGTTCCCAAAAATTTACAAAGGTACTATTTTTTTCTGTTAAAAATAAATATTCGAGTTCTTATGATGTACTCAAAATATATAGAAAATATATGAGGAATCTCCAATCACAGGGCATATAAAGATAGGAAGACTCCGCTGGGCAGGCCATGTCGCAAGATGGAGGACATCCGACCACTAAAGAGGCTCCTGATCCATAAACCAATGGGTCGAAGGAGTATCGGGAGTCGTAAATTAAGGTGGTTGGACTGTGTGGAGAGGAACACGGCATCCTTGTGCATTGGGAATTGGAAGAAAGTAACCGGATACAGACGCGAGTGGATATGTTTTTTGGAGGCGGCCAGGACCCTACACGAGAGTAGTGCCGGAAATTGGATTGGATTGAATTGGACATAGAAAATATAATAAGGTTGAATATTTTCAGGTGCCATCCCTCCATCTGGTGCTTTGGTTGGCAGCCTGGTATCGGGACCCCTAATGCAGATATTCGGAAGGAAGAGGACAGTTCTCCTGACGTCACCACTGTGGGCTGCTGCGTGGGTGGTAGTGGCTACGGCCAAGAGCTATGGAGTCATACTTACTGGTAGAATTTTGACTGGATTCTGTGTGGGGCTGGTGCTGCCTGCCTCCCAGGTTTATGTAAGTCGAAATCTTTGGATGATTAATCGACTAACATTTTTTTATTAAGTTTGCTATGAGTACAGTTGCGGTGCATGACTAGGGATAGGGACGAGTGGAGAAAAAGGGAGATGCCTACGTCCTTTACTGGAACGAAGATGGCTGAAGAAGAAGATAGATACATAAAGAAACTACGGGGAGAGTAGAAGTATAATTCCTTTAAAAATTCGTGCTAAGGCTTCTTTTTCCCTATACCTTGATAGAACATAGGAAAGTCATACATAACTTCAATATTTCCACTTTGAAAATCGTTTAATTCCTATAACACAATTATGATAAGACAGTGTTAAAATACGTTTTGAAAATACGGTTTTTACTGTCTATTTCTTACAATATTATTACTTCCGATTTTCTATTTTACAAGAGATGACGTATGTGTTTGACGACTGTTTTCAAATTTTGAAGAATATTTTGTTAATATTTTATAGGTGAGTGAATGCTGTGCAACCAACGTTCGTGGGAGGTTGGGATCTGTTCCTGCTCTCTCCATGTCCTTTGGGATTCTCTTGTCGTACACCCTGGGCTACTGGTTGGACTGGGAGGTCCTGGCCTGGTGTTCAGCGGCCATAGCATGTAAGTGACGTCCTTTAATTATTTTCACTGCGAAATATTATAATTTCAATGTCATTTTCACATAAAAATATTTTATATGTGATAACTCGGAAAGGCGCTGAAGCGTAAGACTAACCATCTTGCCTCTATGTAACTAATGATAAAGACTCACAGCACTTGGTGTACCAATGCGTGCCCTTTGAACCATTAATAAGAAAAAGTAGCAGTAGTTATTTATTGTTATTTATTTATTTATTTACCAACCATCTCATCGGTCCCGAAGGCCCAATAATAGCACAATATTAACATCCAGATATGAAGTTCACTTTTGATATGCGTGATCTTACAGAGAATCGTACCCAAAACCATCGCTATAGGGGCCCTTAGATTTGAACTGAACTCAAAAAATGAATGACACTTTAACTCTGCCAAAACCTCCAACTCCGCCAGACGCGTATTCAGTATTTCGTTAACCGCCGGCCGAGTCGGACGTTCAGAAAACATTCCGAAATGGGTAGTGAAACCGTGTAAAAACCGTACGGATAAAATTAACAAAAAAGGTGGTGTAACTTTCCACATGTAAGTGTTTATTTATATTTGTTTACATAGCCTAAAATAATTATTATTCAAAGAAAGTTTTTTTCTTAAATAATAGCCAACAGCCCGTCCACAAGAAAAAAAAATACATTTTAGATGCATGGTAAAATTCATAAACGCTCCTCGTAAGGAACGGGCTAGTATTGTATACTGTTACTGTAACCCTATATATAGCCCAAACCCTTTGCGGTGTGTGGGCGGATGCTTGCCGGCAGTCGAAGGGCTCTGATAGGTCGACCCGTGTAAGTGTATTGAGGGGCGGAATCTTCGTGCCAATACTTTTTCTAAATAATTTACTCTGCAAGGCAGATCTAAAAATCTAAAAATAGATCTAAAAATAATCAATGGGCCCAGTGTTTTAATCAATATACTATATGATACGTAAGCCGCCCATATGTATTTTCAACAAATCGAAACTTATTTTTGATTGACAGTAAATTCCTTATAATGAATACTTTTGTTTGAAATGTTAAGATTAACGATAATAATTAAAAGGTAGAAATACTACATTTCCACTGTTTTAGTTCAAAACAACGCAAGATAGGGTCAGTATAAACAACATAGGTAAATAAAATACGTAAGTAGGTTGAAATAAAATTCATTTAAAAATTATATTGAAATATTACAACGTGTTGATGTAAAACGTATTTTTTTGATTTTATGGAAAAAAATGCAAAAAAACGTCCTTGAAAATGAGAGCAAAAAATACAGAGCAGTATTTATCTTTTCAGGTCTGATATTTATTTTCCTGCTGCCTCTCCCAGAATCCCCGATATGGTTAAGTATGAAAGGAAAATATTCTCAAGCTGAAAAATCACTCAAGTGGTTGAAGCTACCCCTTACCCACGAGTCCATTCAGCTGAGCGATAAAACCAATGATAGTGAAAAACACGGGTGAGTGATATTTTGGAAAAGTTCGTAATACAAGTAAATCGCTTAGAAATATATAATACTCGTACAATGCATAAAAATACAAAATATCTCAGCGAAAATGCCTTCCGAATACAGAAAACCTTTTATTGTTATGTGCATTCAAAGAAAATAAAATATCGAATAGAAGGAACAATCCTTACTTTTTCGCGTTAACTATATAAAAAATTTTCGTGCATACTTAAGTAATATTATTAATATTCTCAAGTCAACAATTTATTTGCTGCACTGACTAAGAACAACCTAAATATTGTATTCATTAAAATAATTTTTCATTATTCAAATTAAAGTTTCTTTACTGTCATTTTTATTTAAATATATGAACTGGGTTATGGTCTAGTGGTAGAGTCGGAGACTCTGGATTGAAATCTCTAGGTTCGAATTCAACTCCAGCACAACTTGTTTCCTGGCAGTCATTTCCGACTATTTGAAAGCAGCCCCAAAATTGAACTATTTGAGTAAGAATATAAGAAAGTAAATGAATTTAATACCATAAGAACTCAAACGTTTTTTTATTAGAAGAAAAAAAATAAGTTTTACTAATAATCTTGACCTTAGTGCTAATACTTGGCGATAAATTCAGTACTGAACTTTGGATCGGGAAAATACAACTAACGATAATTTTTTATTAAATCTTCTCTTCTTCTTTGGCAACTGCACCAAACAGCACCAATCGCCTCCATTCCTCCCGGTTCTGGGGCATTTTGATTGAAGCATTAAGAGAGAACCCCGTTAAGCCCTTAATTCGGTTTATCATCATTTAGGCTATCATCCTCTCACTCGTTTTCCTTAAAACAGCCCGTCATCACCATTTTTTCCAGTCCATCGGTGTTTCCGACAGTGAGTCAGAAATAGGAATAATCCTACTGATAATAATCACTCCTGTCAAAAGTCTTTTAGTAATCTTAAGTTCCCGGAGGATACGTTAAAGTACGTCTCGCAGACCATTGTATACGCAGTGCGCTCCATTGAAGTAAATACTTCTAAAACAGCCTTAAAGTTCAAGAATTCAGTTCACAAAATAGTGATTCTAAATAAGTCAAAACGCATAATTTGAATGATAGTGGATTAAAAAAAAAAAATATTACTTTAGTTTTATTCGGGATTCAAACAGACGTTCAGGTTTTACATAATTAACAATAACATGCCCGCCATCCAATTAAATGCATCCGCTAAGTAATATCACTAGTATGAAAATTGTTATACTTTGGTATAAGGAAATGTGATTATTTCAGAGATAATTTATTCAAACATCTAACTTTTCCAGTGATCAACAACCTGAGAAGCAGGAGGAAGAAAAGAGCCTCTTTAGCCGTGAAGTGTTCTTCAGTGCCGGGGTGCTCAAACCACTGGGGGTTGGTCTCGCTCTGCTGGTGTTTCAGCAGATCAGCGGAATCGACGCAGTCATTTTTTTCACTGTGGATATCTTTAAAAGCTCAGGTAGGGCTTTATTTTTTCTAGATTTAAACAAGTATTTTGGTACTAATACATTTGTTTTATTTTGCGTAAATATCGATGAGCGAGGTAATTTTCTATCATCATCATCATACCATATCCGCTCCCTATGTGGAGCATATGGATTCCACAAACTACCTTTAAGCCAAGCGTTCGGTCGTCAGTTCCCGGGCATCCTCCCTGGTCAGGTCCACGTCCCCCAGCTCTGACGCAAACTGCCGACGGATTGTCAACAGCGACGTCCAGGCCGCCGAGAACCTGATGCCTTGTAAAATAGGCAAGCACGAATCAGGCTCTCGGGAGGCATGCGTAGCATATGACCCAGCTAGCCGAAACTCCTACGCCGAATGACAGTATATACCAAGGTTTTTACCAATTTTCTACAGGGAAAGTATAGTACTTTAAAATACAGTAGGTATTCTTTAAGTACAGTATCAGAGTGAGTACAAGTGAGATGACGGACGCAGCAACCGCTGGTTTAAACTATCGTAAAGCGTAGACAATTCAACTAGCTGGGATATGCATATCAAGCATGTCCCCCAAAGCCTTAACAATGCTTTCCCATTTTACAAGCCTTAGGTTCTCGGCGAAGTGGACATTTATGTACGGTTCTTCGTCGGCAGTTACCGCCAGAATTATAGGAAGCGGATCTGGCTTAGCAAGAGGTGTGGAAGTTGGTGGCCAATTGCTTGTGGAATTTAAACGACATTTCATAATTTATTAAATAACAATCGTTTTACGGTTGAAAGAAAATAAGCCTATTAAAGAGCTCACTAAACATTAAGTACTGACAGTCCATACGAAAATATTGAATGTTTCCGGGAACTGTTTTCAATGACCATATTCCTACTATCGTCCCTGTCCTGTCGTGTTGAATTAATTAACATCTAGGATGATATTAGTTTGCTTAAATTCGAAATATGTTTTTGTGTTATTTTCAGGTATTAAAAAAATAACAATAATAGTCATTATTTAATATGTAAGACTTTCAGGAAGCACTCTCGATGACCATGTTGCTACCATCATAGTCGGCCTGGTCCAACTGCTATCCAACAGTGCTTCTCTATTCCTGGTGGACAGGTCTGGACGGAAACCTCTCCTCATCACCTCAGGAGTAATAACGTGCATAGCCATGGCCACAATGGGAGTCTCATTTTCTATTGATCTCAGCCAGAGCCCTGCTCTAGGGTAAGGTTATATAAACTTTATTAATAAATATCTCCCTTATACTTAATTACAGAAGAAAAATATACACCCATGTATGGGCACATATTTAACTTCAGAAATCTGTTTGATGAACTAAGAAATTTTTGTGTTTTGAAAATGATATTCCGAATTTTTTGACAGCCATAAAGCTTAGGAAAAAGCATAACACATATCTTTCGAAAATTTTTCCTAGGGAAATAGGCGTTACCGATTTTTGAAAAAAGTTATGTATTCTATGGAAAAAGGAGGAAACGCTCATCTTTGGCAGTTTTTTTTTAAATTATAAAAATGACTGAAGGTGACAGCAAAATATGAATGATTGGTAATTAAAGAACACATCAAATTCTAGGGAATTAAATTGGCAGTTTTTATTTTAGTTTAAAAAATAAAAACCCCTTTTTTGCGGCTACACTTTGTGAGCACTGTTCAAAGATAGGACAAAACACGATACTTCTCCAGCTTTCGTACGCCTATTATACGAAAGATCTCAATCACAAACGATATAAAAATAGGTAAATAAATAAAATTACGCTTTTTTAAAAAAAGTTAAAGGGAGAAGTCAAAATCAAATTATACGTACCATACGTATTTATATTCACTATGAATACTATACTGCACAAAGACCTTATTTGTTGCTAACAAATTACACGTTATATTTCTTTCTAATCAACGTGTTTCTAAGTCTTTCCTGCGTCAAGATATTAAAAAAATTTAAATTCAGTTTTAATAAAAAAATATTGAAATCAAAATCATGTTTTTGCGCTTTCCAAAAATTTGACTTATTTTTTCGTCACGATTCATATGGATGTATATAGTCTTATAAAATAAATTAGTTTATTGAATTTTTAAAAACGTAAGGATGTGGGTGGATCTCTAGATTGGATGAGGATACATAGAATTTTATTTCCTAAAACAATTAGCACGTTAGAGTTAATCCTGCTTTGATGCCCCTTCAAGATAATCTTTCGCATTTTGACACTAATTCCTTATAAAAACATAAAGCACGCGGTGTATTATATTAATGCAAAGATACAACAATGTTATATTCCTTACATATGATATAAGACCCATTTACACTTTTGTTTGCCTTGAATAAGTAGACCTGCCGCAAAATATGAGATATGCCTACATATACATGGGTACTTAATATCATATTTAATCGTATTTTGGTTCAAGAAAAATAAATATTATGTTATATTGTTGTACTTTTTTGCCACAAGAGGAAACACCATAGGAGACTTATCTAGTTTTTCAATAAAAGACATCCATGACCAAAAAATTATTTAGTGCCAAAAGCATTATTATTACAAAGTTCATACTGTAGAAATTAAAACATATCAGAACATGAGATAAAAAAATTATATGTAATAAATAAATAAACGAAATTGGCTGTTGGCGAAAACATTTTCATGTAATTAGTCATACTACACAATAAATAATATGTAATGTGAGGTCCCTAGAACGTGCAGTTCTACATGTAGGACCCTACTAATACTACTTCTTTCCCTTATCCGCATCCAATGGTGCATAGGGCACTGCATCGGTACGCCAAGTGCAGTGTATCTCGATCATTTTATTATACGAAGGCAAGATGGTCAGTCTTACGCTTCAGTACCAGTCCAAGGTATCACACATGAAGTAACTAACTGATGTATTTAAAAATATAAGTAAAAATGTATAATTAAATAATTTCATTCCAATACTTACAGCCAAAACTCTTACAAAATGCAGAAATACTAATGTACCAAAGTACCTGACTATAAATATATCGATTTACCTACACTGCCTTAATGGAATACTTACGGATCAGGTCTCAACCTTAAGTACATTAGTAAACATGATATCCGTTTATTATCACTTCAGTAAGTCAAGTGCGTCTGGAAGCACGTTAATATTAATTGTACCTAGAATTAAGTATAATAAGGTACATAACTATATATTCATCATTTTGTCATTAAAAAATCTGCATTTTTTTATTCACTCCATAATAGTTACAAAACACGCCACTAAATCAAATAAATAAATAGTTTGTTTATTGAAGTTATTTTTATGTTAAGTTTAGATCGTGTTGGTCATAATTATATCTTCGCATTATTGTTTTGTATTATGGATATAAAAATCATCAAGATATACTGCACTTCGCTGCCTTAGTACTTGAATGTTCAATAAACAATTCCGTAAATATTGCACGAGACACTTGATTTTTTGTTTTTACAGGTGGATCCTAAATGATTCGCGATTTCGGTAATTATGTCATAAATATATTCAAACGAATTTACCAAAGTCATGAATCATTTAGGGCCCACCTGTAAGAACAAAAATTAAGCGTCTCCTACAAAATTTACAAAATGGTTCATTGAACATTCAGAGAACTAGGGCAGCGACTTGGTGTATCGATTCAGTGCCTTATGCACTATAAGGTGTGAATAAGGAAAAAGAGGACGATTATAATTTTTTTTAAAACCTTATAGCTCCATCATATCCAATATGTAGCGATATTAATTGAAGTTGACCGAAGTTCGAAAGCGCAGGACTTAAGTTAAATTTCCAAAGGACCTCGGAGGGGAACTTTTGGAGTGTGATAAAAGTCTTAATACATTTTGAAATATTTTATGCCACTTATTTAGTCTTCTTTCCTTTGTTTTCAGGTATTTGCCTCTTATAAGCCTCATAGTATTTATGATAGGCTTTTCCTTGGGATTTGGATGCATACCATTTCTGCTCATGGGAGAGCTGTTTGCCACCAAACAGCGAGGAGCTCTAAGTGCCATTGCGGGGTCGTTTAATCTCGCAGTAATGTTTGCAGTCATCAAGTCGTACCATGCTCTGAACGTAAGTTACAGTTAAATTAACACAGTACCTGACTTGTACCTTGCTACGTGAAGTTTTCGTAAATACAACTGAATTCAACGTCTAATAAGGAATTCAACATAATTTTTCTTAAACCTTACTAATTCAATTGTCGATAATTTTGTGTAAAAGGGCAATACATTTTTGGAGTGATTGTAACGGTGAGCATTCTGTAAGGCAATAATTTATTATTATTGGTTGTTTGGTGTTTGGCTTAGTGAATAAAAAGCATCTGAAGGACTAAAATTCGAGTGCTGGAGCAAAAGATGATTAATGGAATGCACGCTGTGATTGTAGTTTTTTTTTTGCTAGCAATTTTTAAAATTCATTTTAAATAAAAATAATGCTGACTACAGATTGATATACATTATTAGTATTTCATTTAATTTAATAAGATTACATCGAAATAATCTACCTAAGTCCCCTTATCACATTACTACCATCGAAGTACCTAATATAATCGATAGTTATTCTTAAAAGGGAGATTAAAAATTAATGCATTATAACTAATACATAAAGGAATCAATAAAGAACTTTTATTAAAAGTTTAGTAGGCTGTTAAAAAGGAAGATGTTATTTTTATGGGCCATAAAAAGGATATTTCTTTCACGTACTTAAGGATATTAAAATCCTTGGTGTATTTTCAAGGATATAATCAAACTGTCTTAGAAATACCACGACTTGATACTTGGCTATAATTTAGAAACAACCGTTTGAAAAAGTAATTTAAATTAATAAATATGTTTCAAAGTACTCACAGAAACGAAACTATTGACCGCGAAACTTTTTTGTCCTTTTTACTATTGCGAGGAAGTTTCTTCTCAATTGGTTTTTGTGAAATAGAAAGCTTCTTGGTAAAAGGAATGAGATAAAATAGAAACTTTATTGAGAACTGTAATTTTTTATTGTCGTACTACTAAATTTTATTTATTTCTATTAAAAAAAACAATTCTAGATACGAATATAATTGTATATTTCAAGTATCGTAAAAATTCTTGGTATTTTTTATTGCAGAGAAATAGAAAAAAAGTCAGACAAGTAATTTGACCTAATAAGAATAATATATTGATTCCAATAGGAATTGAAAAATGTATAGAATAGTGATAGATTTAAATTGGAGGCAGGATCTTTACTTTTTCACCTAAATCTATGAATACCTAATATTACCATATTAAATATTCTCTGAATTAGACCCGATCGCGATTTTGTCATGAAATTGCTCTTTATTTTTTGACTTTTTTGATTTGTACATTTATGTAGTTGATAATATGTGCTTATTTTTTTTAATGAAAACTATTGTTTTTACAGTTAACGCAAAGGTGCAAAATAACAAAATATAAATTACGTTTTTAGTACCTACATTGTTAAGATACGAGTATATAGCAAATACTTAGTTTATGTACGTATTTTATCAAAGGGTTATTTTGTTGTTACAGGAAGTTTTGACTATAGCTGGAACCTTTTACATGTACTCTGGATTCTGCGCTGTCAGCGTTTTGTTCGTGATATTCCTGGTACCGGAGACGAAAGGAAAAACTCTAGAAGAAATTGAAAAACTGTTTAAGAAAAAAACTCCATTACAAGTGGAAGTTAATGGCGGGAAAGAAAATTTAGCTTTCCAATAAAATAGTATTGTAATGACGTGAAAAAATAAGTGCATACATTTTAGATGTTAGAGCTAGCGAGCTCAAGCTCTCGTGAAGTTGACTGTAGTTAACCGAAGTTGGGAGAGTGTAGTAGGTGACTTTACATGACTTCATATGACGCTACTTGAACTTCGGTCAACTTTCCGAAGTACTTCGACAAGGAACCTCACAAAAGTGTAAAACTAACACAATTTTCTAATATTTTCATAGTTGTGTTGAATAAAATTTTATAACAATGTGGTTTCAGAGTTTAGTACCTTCACTTTAATAACATAAATAGTTTGTAATTCAATATAAAATACGCTTTAGGTTTGTTGTATTTGAAAAAATTTATTAATTAATTTAATACACAGTAACGATCAGTAATAAAAACGAACAACAAATCTGTTTTATATCTATTTGTATACACATGTAATTATTTAAGTCTAGAATATAAGATTGGCCAAATCATGAACCAAAAAAATAATTAATAAATAGTCAAAATTACAGTCATCCTGCGAATTTTTGGTATGCAGTGGTTTGACTTCTTTAGAAATAAATATAACAGAGGTGAGGCTATAAAAGAAGCATCCATTATTAGGGTCGACTGCCATCAGGGTAAGACAGTTGGCTGGACTGAGCTATGTTCTACGATTGTCTCCCAAGAGCTTTAACAATGCTAACCTATTTTTCAACGCATCAGGCTCCCGGCATCCTGGACGATCGCTGCTGAAAATTCTTTAGCAGTAACGGCAGAACTACAGGTCGTGTACCTTACGCGTGTGCGGGAACATGCGATAGTTGGCGGCCGAACACACATCTTGGAGGCAGTTTGTGGAATCCATATACTCAGAAGTGGAGCGAATATTAGATAAATAAATTTAAAAAATGAAAGTGGTAAGTCATGCAGTACGATAACCAAATGTATCTGTCTCAAAATTGATGCGTTTACGTCGGCAATCGGAAATTTCCCATATATAGAGATTTTATCGATTATCGTCACAACTGCGATATATATATAGATCAGAGTCAAGATCATCAAAAAATTTTGTATCTACCTTAAAAACTCTTTAATCATTTTTAATTTGATACAACAAAAAATACAAATAAGTCCTAATTTAATCTAATGAATATATTATAAAGATCTATAAATATGTGATCCAAGTTCATTTTCGAAGATAATGAATAATTCTAAATATTGTTATCAACAAAAAAATATTTATCTGTGTTTATTATGGTACATTTGATAAATCAGAGATTTATCAAATGCACCTAAGTTCATATCTTATAAAGACGTTTGTAAGTAAAGTAATGTAATATAGTAAAATACTTTAATATGTACCTACACACATACAGTACACGATATATTGTTTTTAAAAATATTACTGCATATTGTTTGCTTATAAAAATATTCGTTTTGATTTAAAAAACCTTAAAAATTTTGAAAAATACGAAAAAGTGTATTTAAAGTGTAAAAAACAGATTGGGCTCTAATAAACAAACTACAACATATTCGAATATTTTATTACAAAAAGTAAATTTTAATTTGTATTTATTCTATGCTGCATCTTCTAAAACATAAATAGTGTCACCACCATTTGTAAACCACATAACCTAATTAATCATAAAATTACATTTAAGCTTTGTTTAAGAAATCTGAAAAAACTTTTACTTTAATAAATCGTATTAAAATAACTGCATTAACTTCTAAGAATGAAGTCATTTGTTGTTCAAAAAAACATACAATTTAATATTATATTACCATTTTTGTGAATGGAGTCTATGTTCCAAGCTCATTTCATCATTTCCTGCGCATTGACTAAAAGCTCTCTGCAAATTTAATATTCCACCAAAAACTCGGTGTCGCTTTCTTCCCTTGTACGTATATCAGTATACCTACCCTCAAATTATGTCAGCACACGGAGATAAATTTATCTTACGAAGCAAAGAGGCATACAATTACTTCAATATGGCTGACAAAAGAAAATTGACAAAGAAAAGTAAAAAGCTTAGGTGGCTCAAGTATCGTAGGGGAGATATCACCCCACGGCAATAAATACCAGCAGAACCCAATATTGGGCAATGTCCAAACAAAAGTAAGTTGTTATTTTTCTTCCTAGTTGTCGTGTCCCACGACTAAATCAATAAGCCGTACCAAATAAATAATATCGGTTTGATAACTAATAACGCGGTCAAGCTGTCGCGATCTCCCCCAGCCAATCGCGACGCTCGGTTTCGTTTACTTTTAACAAACTAACTCGCTAAAACAGGATACAATCCCCCTCGTCCAGCACCGCCCCAATAACCCCTCACCTGTCACGATTCATACGAAAGTAGCAATGTAACTTTCATTTCAAGGTCCAGCTGTTTCTAAAAATAGATCTGCGTATGCAGGAAGTTACCCCTCCCGACCCCCCGCCCCGTCTTCCCTTCCGATCTAACTCCGCGCACGGGCTCCGCAGCCCATTAGCGCAAAAACCCTAGTCCCGTGAACACGTACGCCTCGGGCAAAGAAGTCCCGCCTCAAGGGCAGCGTAACTTGAAAAGTACCCTATGCACCTAAGCATAGTAGCTTCCGGAAAAAAGCCTAATACCTTCCCCGCCCTGCCGGTAAGCATTTATAAACTTATAACCGTTTAATACGGGCTTGATATCAAATAACATTTTTCTACAATCCGACATATTTTTACAGCGTAGACACTCGTCACTTAGTTCACCACAAAATATAATAGAAGGCCACGCCAAAACCTAAGGTTGACCGACAATAGAAACTCCACAATGTAAGTAGGCTGCAGTTTTAAAAACATACCACAACCAGTAAATAACTTCTTCGTGCGTACCGTAACCAATAACTCGATTTTAGCGTGGAGTCCTTCTTACCCCCGGATGTCCCCGTCAGACACCATCAGTACAAGGCCTCGTCTACCCTTCGGCTGGTGAATCGCGGTCCGTGACGTATTGCTGTCGAAGGATCAACTAAGGAGCTTTGGCAACCAATGCAAGGTCCACCGTTTATCGGCACCGTCTCCGCGCCCGGTCAAGGTTCGTGAGTTCCATTAAACCAGTGCACCCTTCACTCGTCGGTTAGTGACGAAACCAGGTCGCTCCCGGGAACCCATGTCCGAATTATCCACAATTAGCGTCAACAACGCTCACCATATTTGTTAGAATCCGCAATCTCCAAGAGAAATTATCAACTTGCTACCTCATAAACAAACCCCTGGCCAAATTCTTATTTTATGTGAATACTCGGAGATACCATTATAATTGTCAATAATCTCCAGGGTAATTATCTAACCAGTTGCCTCATAAACAAAAACCCTGGTCAAATTCTTCACCATATTTGTTAGAATCCGCAATCTCCAAGAGAAATTATCAACTTGCTACCTCATAAACAAACCCTGGCCAAATTCTTATTTTAGGTGAATACTCGGAGATACCATTATAATTGTCAATAATCTCCAGGGTAATTATCTAACCAGTCGCCTCATAAACAAACCCCTGGTCAAATTCTTATTTTTTTGTGAATACTCATAAATATCATTATTAGTGTAAAGTCAGTAATCTCCAGGTTTAACTATCAAACCCGTTGCTTCATAAACAAACCCCTGGTCAAATTTTGTTGTAAAAAGTTAATACAGGGACTTGTTATCATAATTAAGATAAGGGAATCCTTGCCCACTGTACTAACCCTGTTTAGTTCTTAGTCATATTTCTACGACATACTTATTACTGTCCTTGTTTTGATCTGGTCCTGTGTTTACCTCATGTTGTGTACTGTATCATTGTAATAAACTTCCACTTAAAGACCACTGCGTTCGCCTCTGTTCTCCTCCCACTGCCAATTACCTGCAAGCGGATCCTCGCTCACCTGTCTTTGCACTCCTCAATATAAAATTAAGGTAACAAGAGCCCACGCATTCCTATAAGGAGCCCTGAGCTCACTAAGACTCGTGCCCTGGAGACCAGCTAGCCGTAGGTAAGTTCAGACCGGGAAAAGGTCGGGACACTGGCTCCCAACTAAGGGCCTTGATATGTGGCCGGTTACCAAAAATTCTACAAATTAACAAAGTAAAGACATGTGGTGCGGGTCCGTACTTGCTGGTGAGTGATCAGTGGGCAGAACCAGTGGGTCTCTCCAGAAATTGTTTTGTTACAACATTGTATCTTGCCAGTGTATAAAGAGTAAAAACATAAAAAATAAAATTGTCTGTACAAACTCACAAGGAATAAGAATTGGCAAAAAAAATAAAATAATAATGAACGGAAATTCAAGTCGAAACCTGTAATCCAAATGTAAAATCCAATAGCTTTGTTGTCAAGGCGACACCGGTAGGTATCTCTCTTAAACAGCATTAGTCTAAAAATAAATCTCGCGAGAAACTACTAACCTTGAAAAAATGGAACACCTGTTTGGGGTGGTATAGCAGAGTTGCTCGATATTTGAAGAAAGCCATTTTTTTTATTATCCTCATTTTATTCTCGTTTCGTACCATCCTTGTATTCCACGTTCAATTGTACACACATACTTATTCAAAGATAATTTTTTTTTAGTTTCTTTTAAAATCTCAATACAATTGCGATTGTCACCATATGCATTAGTAATCCCTGGTCAAAACCTTATGTGAAAAATTAGTACCTTATCAACATTGTCCTAGAATGCCTTCCGCTCAAATTTGTAATTGATAAAATTAATTCTTTTAAATGCAATAGTTTTGTCGTATTTTTTTTCCACCCTTTGAATGCGACATAGCTTCGATCAAGTTCATTCATAGCTGCTTTCTTTTGAGGTCAAACATTAAATCATTTCAGAGATAAATGTTTTTAATATTTTGTCAATTCCGAGGTTCGGTCAGCTTCCGCTTCCGGTGTAGAACAAAAGGTATACCTACTTAAGGCGGCAACTGCGACAAATAATATTATTATAGAATTTTAATTGAAGGAAAAAGTTTCTTTATTGTCAACTTCTTTTTTAAAATACGGCCTACAATAATTTAAAAGTATCACGTCAAGGACATAGTAAAACATGATGCGATACCGTAACCCCGATAGGACTTGCCGTGCCGCGACGGCTTCGAATAAAACTTGTGTTTTGGTAACCCAAGTTCGCGCGGCTGGCGTTCGAATCCCTTTTAGCCAGGAAGTAAGAGCCTTTCTTAATGAAGAGGTGATGAGTCCCCTTGTTAGTCATTCCCCCTTCCATTCGCTATTCCGTGCACCTCTTCTGTGCCGACACCCCCAGCGAACGTGAGTCTGACTAACTAGAGACGTGAGAACACATAGTGTACTCAATAATGCGCCATGTCAAGGTGGCCTAGAATACAGCTGTTGGAAGGTCGTCCTAATAGCCCTTGGCAGTTAGAACTCTTTGACCAGTAAGTACGAGTCTTACGTAACCAAGGAGTGAGGTTTCTTCGTCATTTCCCTTGAATCTTTGCCATACCAACTCGCAATTACCGTCCTCGTGTCCATATGCTCTTACCCGCTTCCGCTTCTGTCGCGCGTAGAGATAAAAAAAAAAGAACCGACCACAACAGGGAAGAAACCGATTTTTTAATTGTGTTATAAAGTATGTTTCTATGACACTATAGCGTGGATGCGCTTACAATACGGACTGTAGCTCAATAGCTCAGTGGGATGCCAGGAAGACGTTCCGGCTCCGGGAAGATGTTGAAAGACGTTTCTCATCTTGTGTACGCCATAGGCAGTACCTGAAAACACTCCAAATGATAGGTAGCGATCCTAGACAATTCGCCAAGTGACACTGTCACGCTGGGACCGGGAAACAACCACCCACCCGAATGTAAATTGTTATGTATGTTACGGTATTTGCCACCAGGCCCTCCATCTTCCACTCACTACTGTCCTGTACGGTGGACTGCCCCAGGAATGTTAGTAGTGTCTCTCATAGCACGAATGAAATTCTATATTTCCCTACCCCTGTATGCAAGATGGCCGTGCTTGAAGACGAATGATAGTGTGTATGTTGTCTCCATGTCGCCCCTGTCGGTTTGAATGAAATAATGTTCCGTGGCAAGTCCCTCCTGCCATCTTCGTACGGACCAATATTGGATTTTTTTTTGTAGCCTAATGGAAATACCTTCTTTGTGTGTAAAATGCTTGATTCACGTTATCAGCTCGCCCTTAGAGCTGATAAATACAGAATCCATATTTTTAGTGTAACTTGTTGTATATGTATTACTATGCAGGGTCTTGGAGACCCTGGGAGAATAGCGGTGACGACCCTGTTGTGAGTGTGGAACTCAGGACTTTTCGTTGTAACTTTAGTGTCAGCCCTTTAATAATGTTATGTAAACGTGAAATAAATGTACGGAGAGTGGTCAGGTCTTTATACCTCTAACCTTGTCTCCATAGACTTGACTTACCAGAATATCGTAGTCAATAGGCCCTAGTGATTGTTGAAAGTTAGCCGAATTCAACTGGACTAGATCAGCCGTATTAAATGTACTTTTTAGGCGGTCCTGTAAATACTGTATATAAAAACACTCAGTGTCAACCAGCTAATTGCAAATTCTTCTTCCGTTGTATCCCTAGCCGTTCTGTATATTTTCTGGTCCGTGTTCCTTTTTTCTTAAGTGCGAACATGCGCAAACCAAATGGAGGTAACTAGTATAACAAGCATAAAAAATAAATAAAATAATAATAATTAAATAAATAAAATAATAACTTGTAAAACACCTGTGTAAACTAGCCCTGTCTTGTCCCACTGCGTGCGCGATACGCACGGGAGCCCCAAACATTCCGAGCACGACTGAGGCTTAACCCCTTTCGACACCAGATGTCTTTCTTAATAAAATAAAAATATATTTTTTTTCCTTCAGAAATTTTTTTTTTCCCCGTAGTAAAGGTGGAGTGTCGTGTCCCACGACTAAATCAATAAGCCGTACCAAATAAATAATATCGGTTTGATAACTAATAACGCGGTCAAGCTGTCGCGATCTCCCCCAGCCAATCGCGACGCTCGGTTTCGTTTACTTTTAACAAACTAACTCGCTAAAACAGGATACAATCCCCCCTCGTCCAGCACCGCCCCAATAACCCTCACCTGTCACGATTCATACGAAAGTAGCAATGTAACTTTCATTTCAAGGTCCAGCTGTTTCTAAAAATAGATCTGCGTATGCAGGAAGTTACCCCTCCCCGACCCCCCGCCCCGTCTTCCCTTCCGATCTAACTCCGCGCACGGGCTCCGCAGCCCATTAGCGCAAAAACCCTAGTCCCGTGAACACGTACGCCTCGGGCAAAGAAGTCCCGCCTCAAGGGCAGCGTAAACTTGAAAAGTACCCTATGCACCTAAGCATAGTAGCTTCCGGAAAAAAGCCTAATACCTTCCCCCGCCCTGCCGGTAAGCATTTATAAACTTATAACCGTTAATACGGGCTTTGATATCAAAAATAACATTTTTCTACAATCCGACATATTTTTACAGCGTAGACACTCGTCACTTAGTTCACCACAAAATATAATAGAAGGCCACGCCAAAACCTAAGGTTGACCGACAATAGAAACTCCACAATGTAAGTAGGCTGCAGTTTTAAAAACATACCACAACCAGTAAATAACTTCTTCGTGCGTACCGTAACCAATAACTCGATTTTAGCGTGGAGTCCTTCTTACCCCCGGATGTCCCCGTCAGACACCATCAGTACAAGGCCTCGTCTACCCTTCGGCTGGTGAATCGCGGTCCGTGACGTATTGCTGTCGAAGGATCAACTAAGGAGCTTTGGCAACCAATGCAAGGTCCACCGTTTATCGGCACCGTCTCCGCGCCCGGTCAAGGTTCGTGAGTTCCATTAAACCAGTGCACCTTCACTCGTCGGTTAGTGACGAAACCAGGTCGCTCCCGGGGAACCCATGTCCGAATTATCCACAATTAGCGTCAACAACGCTCACCATATTTGTTAGAATCCGCAATCTCCAAGAGAAATTATCAACTTGCTACCTCATAAACAAACCCCTGGCCAAATTCTTATTTTATGTGAATACTCGGAGATACCATTATAATTGTCAATAATCTCCAGGGTAATTATCTAACCAGTTGCCTCATAAACAAACCCCTGGTCAAATTCTTCACCATATTTGTTAGAATCCGCAATCTCCAAGAGAAATTATCAACTTGCTACCTCATAAACAAACCCCCTGGCCAAATTCTTATTTTAGGTGAATACTCGGAGATACCATTATAATTGTCAATAATCTCCAGGGTAATTATCTAACCAGTCGCCTCATAAACAAACCCCTGGTCAAATTCTTATTTTTTTGTGAATACTCATAAATATCATTATTAGTGTAAAGTCAGTAATCTCCAGGTTTAACTATCAAACCCGTTGCTTCATAAACAAACCCCTGGTCAAATTTTGTTGTAAAAAAGTTAATACAGGGACTTGTTATCATAATTAAGATAAGGGAATCCTTGCCACTGTACTAACCCTGTTTAGTTCTTAGTCATATTTCTACGACATACTTATTACTGTCCTTGTTTTGATCTGGTCCTGTGTTTACCTCATGTTGTGTACTGTATCATTGTAATAAACTTCCACTTAAAGACCACTGCGTTCGCCTCTGTTCTCCTCCCACTGCCAATTACCTGCAAGCGGATCCTCGCTCACCTGTCTTTGCACTCCTCAATATAAAATTAAGGTAACAAGAGCCCACGCATTCCTATAAGGAGCCCTGAGCTCACTAAGACTCGTGCCCTGGAGACCAGCTAGCCGTAGGTAAGTTCAGACCGGGAAAAGGTCGGGACATAGTTCATTCTGCTCCTAAGTAACACCTTAATTGCTTTTAAGGGAGGATTTTTTTAAAGAACTAAGGTTCTAAGGACAATGTCTTAATTGTGTTTTTGGAGACTTTCATTATTGCCTAGACTTGCACAAACATTGACATGATAAAATGAATTCCTTTTTTACTCATTGCCACTTCCTGGTAACATATTTTTTTATGTATGAACTAATAACTTACTTAATAACCATTTCCCCGAAGATATGACTAAATAAACAATTAACCCATAACGAAACTGATTTCTTGGTAAATAAAAAAGATAAATAATTAATACTCTTACGGTCTACTCACTCACGTGTTGCTGTCCGTGTTCCATAATATAGTCCAGTCAAATGAGATTATTTCGAAAACTATATGAGATACGCAGAAAATTTAAAAAACTTTTTTTGGGTTGAATTTTTTTTTGGTTGGCTTAAGCGTTTTCGAGATTTTTCGAAAAATAATTTTAAAATGCAATTTTTTTTCCATTTCCTGATAATTTTGACTAAGTTCATGTCCTATTTATCATGACTTTTGATATTTACAATCATAATGTCTGAAATTACGTAGGTAGGTACATGCATTTTTTGTTTAATTTCCAATAATACCTTAATCTTAGACGCTTACTTACCACGTTATAACTATTACAATATGCAGTCAAAGCCTGAGAGTAAATAACCCATATTTTCAAAATAGTTGTTTTCCTGACGTATTTTATTAATTTTTAGTGGCAGTTTGTTGTATTTCTCCATTATATTATTTTACCATGGATCTCGGGTACAGATACATGTTTATTATATTCTAAAGCGGGGGTTGGTCGGGCCATTGAGCACCCGACGTCACTGCGACCCATGTAGATCTATTATGACGTATGTGTACATTATTAAATATGTTATTGGTCTCTTTTAAATAAATTTGGACTTTTTGGTCTAAGTCTATCAAGATTTGAACATTCACTGAATTAGACCCGATCTTGTCTTGAGAATGTTTATAGTTTTGTCCTAGCTGAATATATGCATATTTTAATTCGGTTTTATTTATTTATTTATTTTAATAATATCCACGCCCAAAGGGCTTTTGCATGCATACATAATTCAAATATTGTACGAGTATATAAAAAGAAAATGTTGAATTGTTCTGTTTTTTTTTCAAGTATACAACTAATTATATTTAAATGGACTTTATTTCCATGAATAAATGATAACATAAATATATTGGTTAGTAATTAAATGACAGTTTTAGTATGCATGACATATTTCTATTCCTAATATTGATAAGTCCCCCTTTGAGGTGGAAGCATTAAATGCATCAATAATTTATATGTAAAGTAGGTATTAACTCCCAGGACAATATTATGCATTCACTATAAAATGGACAAGTCAGTTCGTTAAATGCACTTACATTTAAGATCGATACTCTAACAGTATTTAAATACAATTTAAAAATATGTATTAGTTATGTCAAGGCTATTTTACATTATCTAAAACATTTAGTAAAATTAAAATGAGAATACATTGTATAGAGAGTGGCTAAGACAACAGTATTACATTCAATCGATTGGAAAAAATGCTTTGAACAATCCAAAAAAATATTACTGCTACGACTCTCCCTTACCCGCACGCAATAGTGCATAGGGCACTGCATTGATACACCAAGTGCAGTGTCT
This sequence comes from Micrasema minimum, assembly GCA_022494985.1. Taxonomy (NCBI): domain Eukaryota; kingdom Metazoa; phylum Arthropoda; class Insecta; order Trichoptera; family Brachycentridae; genus Micrasema; species Micrasema minimum. The sequence continues at coordinate 64,304 of JAGVSP010000256.1, read as the reverse complement.
TGATCCTAAAAAACGGAAGATGCGAACTTAAAAAAAATCAAGGTGGGTTTTTTTTTAATGTGTTATGGTGTCTAGAGAAAATTTTTTTTTTTTTTGAAAATTATATATTCGGTTTAGATATAATTGAATGAAATATTATAGATGGATGGTTTTACACCGTCCCACAGTGTTTCGAGTAGAACAAGTTAGGAGGACAAAATTATTTTAGATGTTTTTTTTCTACATAAAAATATTTCATTTTATTAAAAAAAAAACAATAAAAAAAAATCAGAGTCGATTTAACCCAGATTTTAGGTATATTTGTAAAAAAAATTTATTTTTACGTTAAACATATTTTATTAATTTATACAGGTATGAAATTGCATTAAATTGATTTATATTTTTTATTAATTAGTACTACATAATGTACATTATTGCATTAAAAAATATATTTATATATGGCAACAATTTTTTTAATCCCCATATACCTACATCTATTTTTTAGGTATTTCCAAGATTTTAAAAAACTAAAATATGAAACTTTTATATACTTTTACATGTATTCCTGCATATAAATAATAGCCAAATTATTAAATAATTAAAAAACTCACATTTTATTCTTAACATTTATTAGTTACCTATCCATAAACCCATACGAGAAATAACAAGAAAGCTTAAAACTGCTAGAAATAGTCATGATCTCTGATTATTTTAAACGGGTGACAAGGTCTATTCAAATAATTATTGACAGATATTTTGTACAAAAAATATTTATTCAAAAATCATTACTACAAATAATAAGTAATACATACAGATTACAGTAAAAAAAGTCTTATCTTATAAAGTAGGTATTACAATATTTAAACAATTCTACATTTTAAAAATTGGGATGTTTGGGATAAAAATTCAAACAACTTACAATTTACAAAATTAATATGTAACAAACGAACTGCCAGTTCCACTGCTGTTGCCAATTCACTAACACTTCGCGATTTCACCAGGTCTTTGATTTTCCTTTTTTTTTTTACTTCAATTTTGATTCTTCGAAGTCCTTCCTGGGTCTTCCGACAGGCGATCGCGTCAAAATGGTGGTTGTGATGATGTGGAAGCCTCCGAAGCGTTAAAATGAACGCAAAACTGAAAATCCTCGCCGTTCAACCAGCTCTCGTTGTTTTTTTAAAAACCTTTCCCTTTTACTATGTTTTCCAATTTTCGTCAAACTTTTGCGATATACTCGCTATTTTCAATTTAATTATTTTTATGGACTCATCAACAAACATTGCTAATATTAATTTTGATGACAGCATAAAAAAAAGTTTTTTTGTTTCGGTCATCTTTTACATGTTTTACCCACTCATCGAAAAAGCCACTTTTTTTATAGTGTAAACACGTTCTGAAAAAAAATTAAAATTAAAAAAAGGCAAAATAAAGCAAATAGGTTTTTTATATTATTTGAAAGTTTAATATTGTAGGTTGAATATGTATAGTAAATAAATTCGGTAATCTCCGGTAGCCGTTAGTTACAAGCTTTTAAATTTGAAAAATAAAGTTTTTTTTTTTTGTTTTTCCTCATTTTTTATTTTTTATTTTTCACTGTTTAAATATAGTAAACGATTTTTTTTTTTGTAAATAAATAAATTTCTTACCTTCAAATATAGAATCCATTTTTTTTTTTTTTTTAAACCACTACGTAAAGCACAAGATTTTTTCATAAGTGACACAAAATCGATACTAATTGATGCATGCAAATGCATTTACTTGAAACCGTCACTTTGTCCCCCGATGACTCACGACCATGGAATATTTGGCACTTATGATTCTTGGAATAATGACTTATAAGGGGTTGTTTACAATATGACATCCCTTATTTTAGGAAATATTGAAATGACTTTTGTCTTCCCATTCTATTTTTTCGATAGCTAACAGTCTAGTGCTCGGCATGACGATCTCTACTTTTTCATTAAATTTCTGACTGTATCAACTCGAAATTCAGGCAAAACACGCTTAAGAGCATACCATATCACGTGACTTGCGGCCGCTTCTCATAAAAAACGTATTTCATCGATTTTTTCCCTGGAATTAAACATTATAGCTATGTTTTTTTAACACATTTTAGATATCGACTAGATGCGGGTTTGTAGAATAGTATAATATTTTTCCTCTATGTGCTGCTGAAAAAGTGTCCCCCAGGACTCTATAACAGCTGCGGGTGGATGGTGGGTTCGTTATCCCCCCTCAGATGCGGGTCTGTTTATTTTTTGATATTTTATTTGCCAAAGGAGATAAATAAATTATTTAAAAAATAAGACGATACAAACACGCAACTGGTCGATATTTAGATTTAGAAAGTGTGAAAAAACTGTAATGTTAAATTCCAGGGAGAAAATCGAGTAATACGTTTGTATGGGAAAGCGGCCGCGATTAACGTGGCGTGGCATGCTCTTAAGGCTCCACGGTTAGCCAGAATATCAATATACTTGTAAGTATTTTTTTGGGAAATTACGAAAAAAGCTATGAATTCTATGGAAGAAAATAACGGGAAGCCCTAATTTTGAGCATTTTAAAAAATTAGCAGGATATCTATGTAGTTATGGTCACAGCTAAGTAAAATTAATTAGCTATTAATGAACATACCTAACTTAAGGTAATAAGCGTGCCAGTTTTTATTTTATTATTAACTTTTCCATTAATAAAATAAAAGCCCCATTTTGCGGTCTCATTTTGTGAGCACTGCTCACGCGGTCCTATGTAATAAGGATAGGGCATTATTATATTCTTATACAAAAATTGACATTTACATGGGTAACTAGACGCCAATACATATTTATCACTTTTACGTAACTCGTACGAAGTTTGAACATATGTAAATTTATTTTTCAGAAAAGCCTGATTCGAAATGTATCACGTGTCGCAGAAATAATGAAAATCACGTATGATGAGGGTAAATGTACGACAAGGCCACATTTTATTTAGGCATTCGATGACGTAATATAAAACTTTTGTATTATTTCTTTCAGTCTCCCGAGTGGTGAACTTTGAAATTAGTAACTCGTTTTCAAATCTAATCCGTATAAAGTTTATAATAAAAAATGTTGAATATAAATAGCTAATAATATAAAATTGTTTGGATGGATTTAGTTGGATTTAGGCTCCTACCTACCTAAAGCATATATTTTTTACAATTTGACATCTCAACAGAGACGAGAAATTTGGAAGGGAATATAGACGTTTACAGGGCTTATGACCTGTCATTGGCTAGGTTAAATGGCTCTTGATGTATTACAACATTCCCCATTTCACCTAGTATTTGATATCCATATCTACCAATAAACAGTAAAATGGCGCGACGCTTCACATGTGAAAACTTTATGTCATCCATTGAGAAAATCACTAAGCATTTTTCAGCAGAGAAAAGCGGCAAAAAATCAGCCGATGACAGCTCAAGTGATGGAAGCCATGTAAATGCCTAAATACTCATATTCCTTTCTCCTTCATCTTCTTTGTCTCTTTTATCCACTGAGATATCAATAAATACAATTTTAAGTGCTCATAATTCCAATCCACGATTTCTCCCTTCAACAGGATGGAACGCAACGTTGATGTGATATTAATTAACCAATGATATTAATTTTCATAGATAAGCTATTTTCTTCCGTTCCTTGTCATGTCTAGATTTAGACAATCGTCTCAACTTGTTAGAGGGAAACAGAATGATCAAAATGTATTAGACATCGGAAGATAGATATAGTGGTTTTTGTTTCACCACAAAATACAAATGGGACATAATTTTGACAGTTCTCTTTGAAATAGCTTGTCTAGTTAACTTTACAACTACACTACTACCTACAACATACAATGTTTAAAACACCAAAAATGTTTATATACCCGCATTCAGTGAACTTTGGTTAAATATTTTTATTTCTTACCCATAAAATCAAACATGTTCATTTATTTAATTATTTTAATTAAGTATGTATACAGATATTATTGATATCCCAACAGAGACAGAGAAACTCTGGAAACGAATGTGGGTTATCTAGGCATTTACAGGGCTTATGACCTGTCATTGGCTGGGTTAAGTGGCCACTTGACGTACTACAACATTCCCCATTCCGCCCATCATCTGAAAACCATATATGACAAATTTTGGAACTACTATATATACACTTTATACATATAGATAAATTTTGGAACTACGTCTAGCCAATGACAGGTCATAAGCCCTGTAAACGCCTAGATAACCCACATTCGTTTCCAGAGTTTCTCTGTCTCTGTTGGGATATCAATAATATCTGATATCAGCCCAGCATGGGTATAGTTCAGTAATTTGTCTACAAGTATTTGTATTCATTCCAAACAATGTTGTTTAAAAGTATGTATACAGTTTACACAATCTACGTCCACCTGATTTTACTACAAAATTTGGTCTAAAGTCTCTGCTGTACCTGGCTTGTAGGGAGTATAACAGGCTTCCTGGGTGTATTAGAGGATCTTATAATGTGGCTGACAGACTTAAACAGTTTTACCTCAGGCAGGATGTGGAAAGTGATAATTAGCGTATTTGTGTATTTGTGATTTTAATTTTCCTTGTAATAATAATTTTGTGTATATAGTTGTGTGCTCCGTCGTGAATATGTTATCATAAATGTAATTTTTTTAAGGATCAAAATGATGAATCTGTAAATCATGGGATATACATGAAATAAATGTATTTGATATCAATTTAAAATTAAAATATTTAAAAAAATTATCTAAATATACGAAAATTAACAGTTTATCCAATATCTAATTTTTTTGTAAATTTCGGAATGTCCACATGCTCCACATAGGAGTAGACGTGTCAATAGAAGAAAGATAAAAACAGGAGAAAATTTTATCTGTATTAATTGGCAAATGAAGATAACTTAATACGATGACGAATTTCTGTCGGAAACCTTACGTAACGCTTAAATAATAGTAGTGCAAAAATAATGGTATGCACGATGCAATAGGACATAGGTAAATTACGCGCTGAGTATATTTTTATACTAAAAAATTACAATGCCACTGTATCGCTTAGAGGTAAATTACCATGGAAAATTGAATTTTTGTGTCAAGGTTTTCATTTCAAAGAGTATCCCTTTTCAGGTTTTTGTTTTTTTGAAATCAAAGGTCAAACTTGGACGAAAATGGCTTTTTAAATATAATTTGTGAACCATTTTTTCCGCTCAGCTTTCTTTATTCACATCTTTATTATTTTTATTATAGGTCGGCCACCACAGTTGCGATGTAAAAAACGTTTGATCTTTATATGTACGACTTAAGTGTAAATTTATCGTAAAAATATTCATCGCTTTCTTATAACCCAAATGAAAATATTACTTTTTTAATGATACTAAACGATAAAAGTGAGAAAAAATCATTACTATTATTTGGGGATTAATTAATTCATTATTATTTATGTAGTAGACCTGTTTTGGCATGTACTTCAAATGGCTGGGGAGAGTCTCAACTCCATTTGCCTATTTTTTACGCCAGCGGGATCCTGCCGCATGCCGTCCTGGTAGACCGTCGATAACAATCCCTCTGTTGTACTTGGTAAGGCTGATGGATGTGAGACTGACGTAAGAGGAAGCGAAAGTGTTGGACGGTGACAGATCGCCTGGAGGGATTAAGTGATGTCCATATGCTCCACTTAGAAGCGGACGCGGCAACAAAAGAATAATAAAACAACAGCACAAAAAATAGAATAGCAAAAAAAAAAGTTATATTTTTTTACACAATGATAGAAGAAATAAAAATGCTACTGAAAAATCCTGTTTTCAAATTGTATTTTCGATGAACAAAAAACCCTCTGTTATTTTTTTCTACATTTTTTCTCTGCTTCTTATAATAGAAAAGCTTTTGTTTTGTGAATACAATATTTAGAAAATATCAAAGTTATCATACACTGGATTAAACACCAAATAAATTATTAATAAATAAACCCATTAGAGATACCTCGATGTACCAAGTCGAAAATAATTGTGAATCAATCTAGCGAATTGAAATTAAAAATTAAACTAAGTTACAGCTTTATGCAACATTATTTCTTAGCAAACACAGTTAATTGAATTATTTTCGAAGCAAAATTTTAAATTTTCGACCACCTTGATCACATTATTTTATCTTTTAATTTTATTTTTATTTTATTTTATATTACTTCATTTTATTTTATTTTGTTTCATTTTATATTATTTTAATATATTTTATTTTATTATGTACTGTATCAAAGATGATGCTAAATAAAAGGATTATTATTATTATTATTATTATTTAGCTAAGCTTTAGAAAATTCAGAAATGGTGCCTAAATAAAGTTGCATAAATAATGTGAATAAGTTTATAGCATAAGACAAGAATGAATTCTTATTTTTTTTTTAATGTTTTCTCAAACAATATTTTTAATTGTTTTTATTTTGCATTTATTATTTTAGATGAAAAACAATGTATGATAATTCAGACGTAATATTTTTCTAAACTGATTGCACTTGTGTGATATTCTTACTATTTTGGATAAAAATAATAGTAATTTATTAAGCTGACATCAGAGTCTTAGGTAATCAAGTGCGAAGCATAGTCGTAACATCAGTGTTCTCAAGGATTCAGGTACAGGACACAAAAAGATGATCCGATACAAGATTTTCAATAAGTCACCTTCTCTTTGTCATCAATACTTGGCCCAAATATATAATACTTAGTCGCGAGGACAAGACGATAGGTACTCCATACAACTCCCACTCTCCCTGATTAAGAATAACAGATATATTTACAAAAGTGATCAAAGAGAAGTCGTCTCTTTTCGTGTTCACGACCAATGGATTTATAAACTGGGTCAAAATCAAAGCATTTAATACGAAATGCATACACAGCTATAAGGAGTGTAGGTAGCTCCGTTATAGGTAGGATTGCCGGGAGTATTTTGGCCTAAGGCAATTTGCATATATAATATTGTATATTTGCAGGCGGCTCGGTTAGAAATGAAATGTAGAATCCTACACAAATATCCTACAAGGGAATATTCGGTAAACATGAAAAACAGTATGTGTTTTTCCAGGATAAAATTAAATGAAAACGTTACATAGTACAGAAAAACTTCAGTCAGTTTAGGATAAACCCATGTGTATTTGTTTAGACATATATAATTCTTAGAATTTGTATATAGGTTTAGGTACATATAGATTCAGATAGAAGCAATATTATTATTGTTTTTAAGAATATATTTTAATGAATCAAAATTTTACAAACCAAGAATTACGGCAAAGCGGTAGTATAAAACTATAATACTACTTTCCTATTCAACAGCCTTTGACTTAATAACCAACGCTGAAGTTAGGGAACGGACGCAGCAACCTCCAATAACTGGAGTCGTGAAGATGCGGCGATGGACCCGGCTTGGGCATGTACTCCGGATGCCTTCGGAGAGCTTGAACCCGAGCTGCCTCTTCTTTACGCCTGCAGGATCCCACCGTCCTGGCAGACCGTCGATGACCATCCTACGAATGTATTCGGCGGAGCTGATGGATGCGGTTCAAGAAGAAGATTCAACAGCTAACAGTCTACAGGATACTGAATTCGTATACCATATATTCAGTGTACCTTGATCACCGCAAGACAAGTTGATCGGTCTTGCGCTTCAGTGCCAGTACAAGATATCACATTTGATATGATTTTATGTGTAAAATGAGATATAATATTATGCAATAAATGACCTCTTACAGAATGGAATCCATGAACTAATGCACGACAGCAAACGCACTAACCACTGCACCACGTGATGGACGAGGACGAGGGAAGTAATTGAATTAAAAATATTATAATAGTTAATTGAAGTTTACATATTATAAATTATCCAATTTTATTAAAAGCTTATTGTTATAAAAGTTATGATATTTTTTTTAATTTTCAAGTTTTTGTCGAACACATTGTATTGTATAATTTAAAATAGAGTATCTACAGTCATTTTTATCGTAAAGTTATAGTAAAGTTTGTTTTATATTTTGGCGGAATTCCATGATTTAATTATTATAATATAACTTATAATAGTTAAATAAAACCAATATATGTTTTTGTATTTCGTCTCATCTTTCTCTCATTATCTCTGATTTCTGCATTTTTCCAACTCATGCGTTTGATTTTAAAATTTATTTTTGTATAACTGTTATTTATACTATTGGTACAATAGTACAACACTAGTCTGTAGATGCCCGTTACAGGGTGAAAGCACTCACTGGTCACATAAATAAAAGTGGAGGTGTACAGAGTAGTTAAATATATCATTTATTAGTTATATTAAAATAATTAAAAATACATAGGTTACCCTTGAAGTTTGTTCGACAAGTCTCAGTATAACTTTTTTGCATACATGATAAAAAAGATCATGGTTGTTGAGGAAATATATAATATACACAATACACATGCTGATGATAGTATTATTATTATAAAAACAGTATTACATTTATTGTTAAATTAAGTCACGAATTTCTTGAATATCACGCAAAACTCATTTGGCCGATTCTTGAGAAACGTTCAGTGGCTGTTTACTGTTTAGCAAAAACAGCATTAGGTCGTTGATTCTTATTATTTATATATAGTCGCGAAATATTTTCATAGCATCGTGGTATTGGTATTTGGGAATAATAACTTATTATTGTTTTAGGAATTCACTAAAGTCGAATCTACGCCCTGGTTAGGTGTCATGATTCGCAGCCATAGAGAAGAACACGTGGTATGCCGACGTTTAGTAGGCGGAATTTTGTTTTAACCGAGTAAACATCCAATCTCCAGATAGCTTTCATCTGTTGAATGCGGCGCCCGCTAATCCAAGCCGGCTTAATAGTAGGCTTCTTAGTTTTGAGAATAGGTGTCTTAGAAGAATATTATTAGGTATGCGATGGTTTGACTTTGTAAGGAACACTTTGTTAGGCAACAAACGCAGCAAGCCTTTGTATCTACTGTCATCCGGCGAAGGCGTTTCGGCTGGCTAGGCCATATACTACATATGCCTCCTGAGAGCCTTAACCATTAACCATGCTTGCCTATTTTACAAGAAATCGGGTTCCCGGCGTCCTTAACGTCTACTGTTGACAATCCGTCAGCAGTTTGAGTCAGAGCTGCGGGACGTGGACCTGACTTGGGAGGATGCGCGGGAACTGGCAACCGATCGCTTGGCTTGAAGGCAGTTTGTGAAATGTTTATGCTTTACATAGGCCATCAGAACAATAAAACAGGAACTTGTTTTCAAAAAAGCTGTGTCAAATTGGATAGTGGAGGTGGGTAGAATAGAGATAAGCAAAATTATTCAACCAAATAGATAGTCTTCTTTCATAATTTTAATTTTACAATCATTTCAAAACACACATGTATGGATCCATTGTATGTTAGTAATTAAAAAATAATAAAAATTGTAAAATTAGTCCTCGGCACGGGTTACCCCAGTGAGGACAAATTTAGTATTTTTAATTTGTACTTTGTAATATGTTTTAAATAAATAAATAAATAAAACATAGGAAGCGGATATGGTATGATAATGCTAATGATGAGAGTCGATTTTTAACTATAAAGAAATTTCCTACCTAACGGTAACGGTATGTATTTATACGGAAATAAAAACATAATGCAAATATATTTGAAACGTTTTATTTTGAGCGCTTAGCTGTATAAATTTAGTTTTTAACCGTTTCCTCCGAATCTGCTTGGCAGATTGCACGTAAACTTCACGCTAAAACTTGTGTCCAAATAAAAACATGAAAATGTGAAATTTTTACTCCTGCAGCAGTTGCTGAGTTAGGAAATGCATTTAATTTAAAACTGCAGCGTGAGATTTTCTTCATCGAATATCGGGTGGAGTGTTGAGGCGTGGAGGCATTAGTATCGCTTGCTATTTTCAATAGATCTGAAAGTACACCAAAGTGTTTAATTTGTTAGTTTCTTTTTAAACCTCTTCACTTAACATTTTTGAAACATGTTATGAAAATTTTAGATACCTACTCCCTGATAAACACTGATTTTACCGTCAACAATTATTGACGTACATAAATAATATTATTAAATGTTTCTTTTACTATGTTTCTACGTTGCTACCTAAACATATGTAAAGTAAAAAAATAAATAACCAATATATCAGTAATTAGATCCTTGATACCTATACTTGTTTTAGTACACACTTTGATATAAAATGAGGATATACCGACCTACCTACATCACATTAAATATTCAATGTAGATAATATTTTTTCAACATAATTTGGAATTTAAAACAAAACAAGAAATTTTTATCAGATTTGGCTAAAAAGTCATTTTCATGTGGTGACCCCGACGATTTTTGAAAAGGCTAGTAAAAAAAAAACTTAAATAATACACTAAATCTCTTATTAGTTTATTAGAAATTTACTAGAGTAATTAAAAAAATACAACGAGCATCCGCAGCCCGACTGCGCGATTTAATGCACCAAAGAAGGCCTGTAATGCATAATAAGGATAATTGGATTTATTCAGGGAAATTTTCCATCTCGCCTGGCGCCTGAAACGAGGAATTACAAACCGTATTTTGTTTAGGAGCTGCCCTTTATGGGTTCGACCGGTTTGTTCCAGGAGCTTGTTATAAGTGGAAATCAATTGTTAGCGCAATTAGGTCTTTGTTTATTGTGTACTTAATTTACACTTTTAGACAACAAAACATTGGATAAATTGCTTTGTTCAGTTTGGAAATTTAACATATTTTCAAATTATTTATTTGCCATAATTGTACAAAATACACTACCACTATAGTCTGATTAAGATATTTAAACCATCGTCTATCTATGTATCATATAAATATTTTTTAACTCATATTAATTCTGATATTAATTAATTACTTCAAGAAAACCTATTTAATAAATTCTTTGATAAAGCGATTTTCATATTAATATTTCATGTGTGATACCATGGACTGGTACTAAAGCGTATGACTGATCATCCAACCTTCATGTAATAAAATGATCAAGATACACTGCACTTGGTGTACCGATGCCGTGCCCTATGCACCATTGAAAGGGAAAGTAGTAGTAGTATGCAAAATATCTTAAAATTATTTTTCAATATTTTTTTTACTTTTTAGTAGCTGTTCAGACAAAGTAGCATTTACAAAACCTCAGGGATACTGGAAGATGCGATGACAGTAGAAGTAACTTGGTTAAATTCCTTGGAATGTGGAATCTCTAGTTAGCGGAGGGCTCAAGCCCAAGAGACTTGCAGAAGTTAAATAACACTGTTGCCGTTTTATCGGATTCTCGATATTGCATTGTGTTGTGCTTTTCTGAACACAAGTCTTGCCAGCAGAATCGATTTATTGCTGTATCGGGACCACCTCTATTAATGGACAAAAAGGAGAGGACTTTGCTGTATCTGATTGAACAAGTTACTCTTATTGGGTACATGAGAAGAATTATTAGATAAAAGTACTTAGTAGAACATATTTATTATCCTTATTGAGTATTCAAATGCACATTGCAATATATGTACTATTAATGTTTGGTAAAAGTATATCAATAAGACCGGTTTTTGATGTAGTTATAAAAACTTTGTATCGCCATAATGAGATGTCTAATTTAATTCTCATAAAAAATAAACATTAATTGCGTAGTTTTTCTACGATTGTTTTATAACATTTTTGTGACTTGGAACGAATTATGATTTTGAAAACCTTATTTTTACATTGGATAAGACATAAATAGGTCAGGTGGTGGCCCTGTGGTAACTTCGCCGGCTGTGAATCCAATGATCCTCGTATCAAAACTGTACTTATTTGCAAAAACTTTCTTTCGTATAAAAGTGACGTTTGACCGGCACGCCATTTAAGCAAAGCTATGCAATGAAGATAATAAAGCGATTATAATTTAAAATAATAAATTCGTAAAAAAACATTTATTTATTATTTAAAAAAATTCTTATATTATTATTGTTAATCATGTATTTTAATGAATTGCCCAATAAGCTTATTAATGTTTTAAGAAACTTTTAAATTTTAAACTAAAAAACACATTATTTTCAAACAACTATAATCACTAGTTTTTGCCTACTTTATTGTTTATATAACAAAATCTGTACAAAGAACCCTATTTTTTAATTAATTATGATTTTAAAAACCTTGTTGTACTATTATATTTACTACTTTTATTTGATTTACATGACAAACTTATTTTAAGTATAAAGACGGTCCCAACGTGCCGACGAATCGCAAAAATGCGTGATTCCAATTGTTAAACTCGTCCCAATTTACATAATATTTTGCAGATGCTAAAAAAATTTCGTAAAAAGTTTCGTTCGATTTAAAAAACCCCCAAAATTTAAAAGGAAGTTATTTTTTTTTTACATAGTAAAATTGACTGTTTAATTCGACAGTATACGTTAGGACCGTTTTTAGGCGTAAACCTCCCTCAAAGTACGGATCTTGGTGAGGTGTAAGCGATTATAATTTTGATTGAGAAATGTGTACTTTGATTCGAAAAATTATTAAATATATAATTTTTTTTAAAATAAAAGAGTTTGTAATCAAAAAGAAGTGTGACTTGCCGAAAAATTCTACTACAAAGATAACAGACGATGTTTCATAGTAACATAATTTATTATATAAATACACATCTAAGTATCTTTTGATTGAGATGGCTTTCCGTTTATCTGACATCCAGAAATTATAATATGTTATATAAAATGTTATAAGTACTTTTTACTACTTTTACTGTTTTCTTTTATACTCAACCAATCTTGTATATAGGGCACTGCATTGGTCATCATCATCATCATACAATATCCGCTCCCTATGTGGAGCATAATATATGGATTACAACTGCCTCCGGGCCAAGCCATTGACCGCCAGCTCCCGTGCATCCTCCCAAGTCAAGTCCACGTCCCGCAGCTCTGACGCAAACTGACGGCGAATTGTCAACAGTGGACGTCCAGGACACCGAGAGCTTGATGCCTTGTAAAATAGGCAAGCGTGGTTAAGGCTCTCGGGAGACATACGGAATGTATGGCCTAGCCAGCCGAAACGCTTTCGCCGGATGACAGTAGATACCGAGAGTTGCGGTGTCCGTTGCCTCACTTCTGTGTTCGTTACAAAGTCAAACTACCGCACACCTAATACTGAAACCTAACCTACTTATTAATTAATTATAAGTTATTAACAATAATATTGTTACAAGAACGTAAAATGCTAATCCAAGAACAATTTATAAAATATATTTACCTGCCAAAAATAATTAAATTTTAAATTTGAATGTGACCGTTTCTGAATTCGATTAGAAATGGACAAAAACATTATTAATCAATATAAATCACTTGGATTTTTTAATAAAAGTCAATAATTAGTGTAAGGAATGAATAAAGATAAATGACTATAAATATTGTACTACCAGGAGAGCAGAAGCCACAAGAAGTGTGACCGGCCAAAGGTTTGCGCAGAAATGAGAGCAGAAGATGCAGCAAGACGACATAATATGTAACTCTCGATTTAGATCGTGTCTCGTTCATTCGCCATCCGCCACGCGGAGGCTGTATTGAAATCTGTGCCCGTACCTACTCACTCTCGCTAGTTCTCACGACTGTAACACTTCGGGATTTCGCTGATAAGATTATTGTCTTACAGCGCAACGTGAAATTGATAGATCTGCATTCGTAAATGATACATTTTATTTAAACAGTAACCGAATAAACATAATAAGACACGATTTATGACTGAACTGTATATTTCGTTTTTATTTAATACGTATATTTCTCATCGTTGACATTTAAATAGAGATTCTCTGGAAACAAATAAGGTTTATCAAAAAGTAAACAATTATCGGAACTACCGAAAATGACAACGTCTTTTGGACAAAAAAGACACGTTTCTATCTCCAAAAATGTATAACACCCTTCCACTGTATGCAAAAAATTAAAAAGATGTAAAAAAAATTCGCATCTTCGTAAAAAATTCGATCTACGATTTGGGTCCCGAGAGGTGCCTTGAAATGGTTACCCCACGGAAATAGCATGTATATATATTATATAGTTCGCAGTGTTGTTTTTTGTAGGTGCCTAATGCATTATTTTATTGTTCTTCTTTAAATGTATCATACTTGTAAATGTAAATGTTAGTTGTAAATGAATACCTCAACACGGGCTTTGCCCAGCGAGGTATTTCATTAAGAAAAAAAAGTAATACAATATGAAATAAATAATAAATATCTAGGCGTTTCAGGACTGATGACCTGTCATCGTCTGGGTTGATTGGCCACTTAAATATCGATTAAATTCGGTTAATAATCTCACATACTTACATTTTTTTCGTAGTGGTTTGATTTCCGATTGGGTCAATATGAAACGTTGATTAAAAATGTGTTTTTTTTAAAACATGTTCAATTATGTAATAGAAATCAATACATTATCAAAACATACTACTCTTGGTGTATTAACGCAGTGCCTTATGCATCATTAGGCGCAGATAGGGGAAAGAAAGGTAATGAATGTATTATAGGTACAATCTTTAATTGAATTGTAGGATGGCTATTGCATTGCTTCTATACACTATAACACATTTCCGTTTATTAGCAAGTAGCATAATATGTACAAGTATAAACAAAAATACTGAAAAGTTATTTTTACATAAGAAATATTATAACTTTAGTTCATTAAAAAAATCTTTGACCTGCATTTCCGAATGTAAAATTTGGCAAATACTTAAATTGCAAAATAAACACTGTCTAAAAAATGCTAATATTGAATTAATAAACAAACTATTACAGTTCATTATCAAAATTATGTATTAATAGTAAAAGTAATTGAGGAATAATATCGTGAACATTAAACGTGATTTGACGATCCGAGGCCAAATTATGTACTTAATTAATTGCATCTTCAAATAATTGCGTCGGTGAAAATCCTTCATAAAATATGAGATTGCTTTCAGTCGTATTAAGTAGAATTTATCACACTTAGATTTTGCTACTAAAACCGGTATCTTAATGTGTGCCGTGGTACTAACTTTACTTAGTAATAGTTTGAGACGAATCGAGATCAGGACAAAGAGTGGTTATGAAACCTTTGCATTATAAATTATTTCTTCTCAATTAGGTTTCCATTTTCTATGTTTATAAATCAATTTTACTTCAGCCATCTTCTAGTTGCAAAATTGTGTAGAAGCATCGCTTTCGTTTTAATCTGATAATTACACTTAAATATTATACGTTGACACCTAAACCTGAGATCTTTTGTTCGGTGCTAGAACACTTGATGCAAAGTACCTCATATTTATAGCCTTGCATATTTTAATACTTGCATATTTTAATACTAATAACTAATAACTCATTTTCAATTCCCTAGTAGTTTACTTCAGATTTATTGAACGAGGACTTGACTTAAACTAGGTTTATAAAAATTAGCTGGTAAAAGTTATAAGCATAACAAATTGAAGATTCATCTTCAGGCGTTTCCTAGTAGGTGATATAATTCGGTAAGAATCTCACTTGCAATCATTAAAGGTTTCGGCTTAAATGCTTAGCACTTTTCTCAATGGATGACAGAGAGTGTTCACATGTGAAGAGTCGCGCCATTTTATTGTATATTGGCAGATATGGATATCAAATACTAGGTGAAATGGGGAATGTTGTAATACATCAAGTGGCCACTTAACCCAGCCAATGACAGGTCATAAGCCCTGTAAACGCCTTGATATCCATATTCCCTTTCAAATTTCTCGTCTCTGTTGAGATGTCAAATTGTAAACTAGTACCTATTAAGAATTGTTGGCCTATAGGTAGTTATAATCTTTCGGAGGGCGTGATAAACTTAACATCGTCGGTCCTAATTATTTTTGATAAGCAGTTTATTTTTTGGTTGAAATTTATTCAAAATCAATTTTTTGGCAAGGTATCTTCACTACAAACATATATTATGCACTTCACTTGCGGGAAACCTTTTTAGATGCAATTTTAAGCGTTGCTTGGACGGTGTGGTATACGTTTAGTATAGGTTTAATATACACGTATAGTTGAAGATAATTGGGTATAATGAAGAAATTCTTTTGCTTGCACTCTTGAGAATGAAATTCGTAGGGCATGGTGCACCGCATATAAGTGCAAAGTAACTTCGTAGTTGATAACACAATGCATTTATCATTTACGTGATGCAAGAATGTCATTATAACGCTGAAATATTATAACAACGTTGTTATTACGCCCCACCACTTTCTGCTGTGTGAAGAAACATCTCCCTAACGATAGTCTTATGTCATCAGCTCCGTGTAACACGTATCACAGTTTTCCCAACAATGATAATCTGAACACCACCATTACAAAATGTTTAACTCCATTATTTAGGTTTCTGGTAATTACGCAAATTACCCCTCGGATTGAATTTATTCTATAACCGTTCGTCTTAAGTCACTCCTCGGGCAGATGAACCTAGTTATGTCTGTAAGTCACTGTCATATTGTCGAGGCATTACGTTGTAAATGAGAACATTCAAATATGCAATCATTTAATGGATAGAAAGCAGCAATGCTAAAATGGACATTGATTTTTTTGTGTATTCAACCAAAATTATTTTATTAACGAATGTACATTGCTGTTAAAAATATTAACACCATAACGAACAAATTGAGAATCAAATGATGGGTGATTGTTAAGCTGTTAAAGAAAATCCTCAATTTTTTCTATTGTGATAAGTATTTATTTTTTATTTTGGTAAACATTGACGGGTTGGATATGGTATAATGAACCACATAAGTTTAAACGAAAATTTATAGTTAAAACAAAACGGTGCATTTTGTCATGTATTTTGTTTTTAAACTTCAAACCATTTTGCATGGTTTCCTTACTTCTAATATAAAATTATTAAAGATTGCTCAAAGCGTCTCCGTATTACCCATTTAAACGAGACTTAATTATATGGCATAAATTACGTACTTTGATTTTGTGCTTACCATTACGTTTATAATGGTAGGATTATTACGTTTTTTATAAGTAGGTGTAGCTATTCCTTGATTTTATAGCAAGCCTCACATTCCCTGGTTTGAGGAAAGTATTACGCCAGCCATGCCGAAGTCATTATATGCAATGGATGCACGACGGTAATGGCATGCAATCGGTTCACGCTTCGGTCTGTCGGACGACGGATCTCCGAATCAGCCACAATGATAAAACACACATGTTCTCATCAACTACCTCGTGGGTACAGTACGGTTATATTGCCGTCAGAAGAAAGAGTGGCGTATATAACAAATTATCGGAATTGAGAAAACGCCTTTTAATAATTTAACCACTAACGAAACATAACACAAAATACAATTTAGCGTGCAGTTCTCGAATCTTGTTTAGTTTATACAGATAAAAAATCGAAATATATAAGTAACTGAACGGGTGGTGGCACAGTGAGTAGAGCGTCGCGGTCTCTGAGTCCAGAGATCGTCGGTTCGAATCCCCACTTCGACACGACTCGATTCCTATTTTCAAGCACAAGCAGCTTAGGTTTTATTGAAAATAGTATTTACAAATTAAAATATGTGCAAATATCATTAGATTGGATAGATTTTTTTTAAAATTATAAAAATAAAAAAATAAATGAAAATCACCTAAAAAGGTCCGGAAATGAATAAAGACCTTTTTTGTCTCTGGTGAGGTACAAATAATAATTGAAATACGAAGTTATTGTCTACGAGGATTATTAAGTATTTTTTTTGTATTCTGTGATTGAATAAATGATGTTTAAGAAACTTAAGTAGCCACTTGTGAAAATTACACTAAGCAAATAAAATGTAAAGTTATTATTTTAACGCGTGTCTCATCCAGGGCCCAGATTACAAGCTTTTAACTTCGTCGATATCATGCATATTGTAATTTTTTATTTTTCATACATACCTACTTTAATTTTTATTTATCAACGCATGTTGTAATTTTTATGATGTATCAGAGTTATCAGGTTTTATTTGCTTTATTTATCGTAAATATTGTAATTTTTATTTATCATATTTATATACTTATTGCAATTTTAATGTAAATATTATTATTATTATACATATTGTAATCTTATATATATTGTGTTTACTTTGTTAATTATTTTACTTATTATTGTAAAAGGTACCGAGTACCGTTTATATGAAATAAATAAATAAATAAAATAAATAATTTGGTAAAATCTCAGATATGCTTATACATATAATCTGGTCACAGCACTATGCTCAGCTTTTTTAAATGAAAATTTCTTACATGTAAGTAAATAAGAGAAAACGTCGAAAATACAAGTTTACCTTTGATAACAAGGTTTTTATTATTTGACAACTTACATGAAAGATGTGTTTAAATTATTGTCATTTACGCTGCTCTTTCTCATGAGAGCAGTACACAGACTTGCGATATCCGCGATGGATATTATATAGGTATTACTCCTACTACACTGAGGTCGCGAATCCCGCCGCTAGGTCTACACACGATTGTTATGCATTAGAACTTTATTAGTGTACTTATCATTTTTGCATAAATACACTGCAAAATCATTATTGATATCTCAGCAAAAACAGAAAAGATTCAGGAAGTGAATATCAAGAATTTTAGATAATTTAAATTTGTATATAATTTCTGTAAAGGTATAGTTGACGCTAGTTAGAATACAAAAAACAAAAACATTTTATTTTAAAAGCGCAACTCTAATAAATTCCAATTTTTCGATACGCAAAAAATTACGTTAATTATAAATAAGTTCCGATTTAAAAAAAAATAACTGGTTCTTTTCTAAGCTGAGTAAGTTGGAATGATAAACAAAACAATATCAATAAGTTTTTACCAACAAATTTATTTGAAAATAATGTTAAAAAACAATATTCTTTCTTACATTTTTCTATGATAAGAGGACAATAATAATGTGGAATATTTTTTTCTTAAATGAGTATTATAATAAATTTGGTAATAAGTAAAGATATTCTTAAATAATGAACAAAAGTTTTTTTTCGTTTTATAAAAAAAATCTTAATAAAAAGACAGTGGTTAATACATAAAAAAGACCGCAGTTTTTTAATGTATTTACGCTTTTTAAAAAGCTTTAAAATATATATTAAGTGAATACAGGACCTGCATTAAAATGGTCGCAGTAAATCTAACATAGGTACTTGCTTACTGAGAAGATGTATTTGGGAAGCATCTAAGGTATGACGTTTTCCACATTCGAATGCCGACTGACTATATAAAGGCTGAGATTGCTCCAAATCATTACCATTCGATAGTCAGCTTTAATTAGTTCAACAACAACAATACTAGCTCTAGCAGGCTAAAGGCTTCATTTTCTTACTTAACGGGGAAAATTAGAATAACCATGAAGACAGTAAGATATTATCTAAAATTAGAACAATTGACATTAAAAGATTAATTTTTTTAATTCACAGTATTAAAACATTGATATCGAAGTACATTTTTTAAATGATTATTAATTTGTTGGTATTTTTTTAGTGGTGCATTCTTCTTTCTGCTTTCGCTTTGGCGATAACTAAAGCAGAGCCACCAGTGAATTCATACTTACCCCCGTCCGGTGGTGGGGGAAGGCCATCTGCTGAATATGGGGTCCCTGGCCAGGGAGGGAATCAGGGCGGTGGTGGTGGACGGGGAGGTTTCGGGGGGGCTCCAAGCTCTAGCTACGGCGCTCCAGGACAAGGGGGGCTTTCAGGAGGACCACCGTCCAGCAGCTACGGGGCTCCAAGTCAGTTCGGCGCTTCAGGATCTCAAAGCCCATCATCATCGTATGGCGCTCCAGGCCAAAATGGAGGAAACACTCCATCATCACAGTATGGTGCACCAGGAGCAGGTGGTTTTGGAGGAAATGGTCTTTCCGGAGGCTCAGGTGGATCAAGGCAAAACGGTGGGGGTAATGGAGGCCGACCAAATTCATCGTACGGAGCACCTGGGCAAGGAAACGGCGGGAGTAGTCCTAGCTCATCATACGGTGCTCCCTCCAAGGGCGGATTCGGATCTAGCTCTCCAAGCTCATCTTACGGTCCACCCGGAGCTGGAGGACAAAATGGATTTGGAGGATCACCTCCTAGCTCTTCGTATGGAACTCCCGGTTTCGGAAATCAAGGTGATCAAGGAGGATTTGGAAACAATGGAGGCAAACCAAGTTCTTCTTATGGTGCTCCTGATGCTAATGGCGGCCAAAATGGTCGTGGAAGTGGACAGCCAAGCTCTTCTTACGGAGCCCCCGGATTCGGTGGTCAGGGAAGTGGATCACCAAGTTCATCGTATGGAGCTCCCGGGCTAGGCGGTGGTCAAGGAGGCCGTCCTAGTTCCTCGTACGGAGCGCCTGGAGCTAATGGTGGTCAGGGAAGAAGCAGACCTAGTTCATCATATGGAGCTCCTGGAGCAAACGGACAAGCAGGAGGAAGACCAAGTTCATCTTATGGAGCTCCAGGGCAGGGTGGAAACAACTCTCCAAGCTCTTCATATGGCGCTCCTGGCCAAGGCAGTGGAAACTCACCAAGCTCCTCGTATGGTGCTCCAGGATCGGGAAACGGGCAAGGTTTTGGAAGCAGCCCCTCTTCATCGTATGGAGCACCTAATTCTGGAGGACGTCCAAATGCAGAATATGGTGCCCCTGGTGCCGGGGGAAACGGAGGATTTGGAGGAGGCAATGGGGGCAACGGAGCTGGGTACGGAAGTGGTCAAGGATCTGATGATGGCAGCAACGGGGTATGATAAATTATTTTTAACGATCAATATAATATCATTTGAACACTTAAGTTAATATTATTGAATCGGCTTGTTATGTTACAGGAACCAGCAAAATACGAGTTCAAATACGAAGTGAATGACCAGCAAACCGGTACAGTATTTGGTCATTCTGAGCAGAGGGATGGGGACACAACAAATGGGGAGTATAACGTACTTCTTCCTGATGGCCGCAAGCAGATTGTCGCATACGAGGCTGGCATTGACGGATACAAACCTCAGATCAGATATGAGGGTTCGTTGGAAGAAAAATAATATTAGTCCTGGTGGATAAATAACAAACAGCATGCAAATGCATTAGTACTAAACACCATAATACCGCTTTTATTAAAAAGCCTGAATGTCATTATAATCGTGACACTTTCGTTGATTGAATGTTATTTATATATTATTTTTCCGGGTCTCACGAGAATCTTTAATTCAATTGTTACATTAACATCACGGATTGCTATATACATTTCAAAATGCTTTGTAGTGTTGAATGCTTGCAAAAATAGAGGTCGTTTCGTTATTCGACAATTTGCTCGGCTTTGCTTTAGATATAATTATAATAATTTTGAATATAAAATAAACTTGATTTATATGAATGTCCCTTACTTTGATATTTTTAAAAGATTAAACAATATTTTTTTTTCTCTGCAGGTGGAGAATCTAATGGTGGACAAGGTAAGACATAAAAAAAAAAATATTTAAAAAAACTTTCATGCGAATAAAATTCAAATTGAGTTATTGTAATACGTTTTTTTCGATATGTAAAAAAAAACAATATTTACCTACTAATAACATTTCTCTTTTGTTTCAAGGTGGTTATTCATCTGGTGGCCCCAATGGCGGAAGCGGAGGAAATGGCGGTTATTCCAGTGGTGGGCCAGGCCAAGGTGGGTTCGGTGGATCTGCTGGTTCTTCAAGCGGTGGACAAGGAGGAGCCTCTGGTTACCCGAGTGGTGGCCCATCAGGTGCAGGCGGTTACTCGGGCGGATCTGGTGACTTTGGATCTTCTGGCTCAGGGCAGTTTGGTGGAAACGGAGGCGCTTCTGGTTATCCCAGCGCAAGATCAAATGGCAATGGTGGGTTTGGCGGCAACGGTGGTAATTCTGGGTATTCCAGTGGTGGGCCAGGAGGTAATGGCGGAAACTCTGGATACCCCAGTGGTGGACCAAGTGGCAACGGTGGTAATTCTGGGTATTCCAGTGGTGGGCCAGGAGGCAATGGCGGAAACTCTGGATACCCCAGTGGTGGACCAAGTGGCAACGGTGGGAACTCCGGATACTCCAGTGGTGGATTAGGCGGTAATGGAAACGCTGGATATTCTAGTGGTGGACCAAGCGGCAATGGCGGAAATTCTGGATACCCCAGTGGTGGATCAGGCAGAAACGGTGGAAACTCTGGATACTCTAGTGGTGGACCAGGAGGCAACGGTGGAAGCTCGGGATACCCAGGAAACGATGCGGAAGAAGGTTATCCCAGTGGTGGACCAAGCGGAGCAAGGGGATCTGGATTTTAAAAGGCTGACTTGAAAAAACTTTAGGAAAAAAGAACATAAATTTGTCATGGTAGTTATGCTCTTGTTTCTTGTTGTAATTCATACCCGATCCATGGCCATTATCAACTGATACTCATTACTTAAGTACTATTAGTGTGTTCTGCTTTAGCGCCATATTATCACTGTCATAACTTTAAATAAGTATTTAATTGTTTTAGTAAACTAAATGCTTTAGACAAGTAGATTGCAATGAAATTGACCGTAAGGGTACACTTTTTATAACGAAGTATTTACGCCTAATTTTTATAATTGTATTGATTTCCTAAATAAAAATGCTAGTGCTGATTATTTAAGCATGTAATTATAATGAATAAATCGTAAAATTTACTAGAATATGATGTGTTCTTCTTATCGCGTAACCTTACTAATAATTTCCTTACACACCACCCTTAATTAAAGTATTTAGCAAAAACTGTTATAAAATCTGCAAAAGTTGGTACAAAATGCAACATGAAACAAATTATTGAAATGTATATACGCTTTCATGCAAATAATCCTTCACAGGATGTATTACCAAAAAAAATCCATTGTATTATGTAAAAGCCCCACAGGCGTTGATGATGATAAATAAATATATGAGAAATCGCACTTATAAGTATAAAGTTTATTTTTCCGTGAATTTATCATTACTATAGTAAAATTGTGTTAAAAGAAGCCATTATGTATAAAATTACCAGTTCTCCATTTTTCTTTCACTTTGAAATTTATTTCATTGCTTTTTTGGTGATTATTATTGTTTATTAGAATTCGGGGATAATTGCCAATAATGTATTGATATTTTATATTCTAACATTATCCCCCGAAATAACAAGAAAAATAACAAAATCATCGGTGCCATCCGTTTAAAAATCGGATGATTATTAGCACAGATACAATCATTTAAAGTTTGAATTTGTAAAGATTTTGTATGATAGTCGATCAGTGACGTCACAGATCGTATGTGGAATTAAAACCTGAAATGATTGTAACTCGCTTATTAATTATCCGATTCACGAACGGATTGCACTGATGGTTTTTGGATTCTTTGCTATATTTTCTGTATTCACCGAAAATTTTATTTACAAGCCCATTAACGCAACCTACTCCATACAAACATAATTACATTGACTTGTCTGTAAGATAAATGAATAAAAAAATATCTGATATTATTGATATCCCAACAGAGACAGAGAAACTCTGGAAACGAGTGTTGGAATTTTGGTAGGCGTTTACAGAGCTTATGACCTATCATTGGCTGGATTAAGTGGCCACTTAATGTACTACAACATTCCCCATTCCGCCCATCATCTGACAACCATATATGACAAATTTTTTAAAGTACTATATATATCGAGTTTGCACAGAAGTATCCACATTTGAGTTGGTTTATCGACAGTTTTTGAACATTTTTTTTCTCTCTAGTGACATCTGTTGAGAAGATTGTTAAGCATTTTTTTGGCAATCTTCTTTATTGGTGTAGGTTAGGCTCTTTCCGAGCTTTATTACTTACTAGAAGACGCCTGAAGATGTCTCTCCAATTTTTGTTTTTGCTTTATTTTAACCAGTAAATATTTTTTAACATTATTTTAAACGTATACAAATACTTGTAGACAAATTACTGGATTATACCTCTTACAATAATATCTGATATAATCCAGTAATTTGTGTATTTGTAAATGTTCAAAATGTTGTTAAAAAAATATTTAATAAAGCACGTAATATTTACGAATGAAATATTTAGCAAGCCTCCCGCAACACCCGTGTCGATTATTATTGACGTTAACTTCGTCATCTCTGCCATTTCCTCTATCAATTTTTCACTCAGCCTACATTTCGCCATTCACTAACTCAATCTCGCTCCCACCTCTCAACTCGCAGACACCGCTTTGAGGTTTCGGCGGGAAAAGCGCCACAAAGTGCGAACGAATAATGACACCGTTCGTATTATGACG
This sequence comes from Micrasema minimum, assembly GCA_022494985.1. Lineage (NCBI taxonomy): Eukaryota > Metazoa > Arthropoda > Insecta > Trichoptera > Brachycentridae > Micrasema > Micrasema minimum. The sequence continues at coordinate 40,109 of JAGVSP010000256.1, read as the reverse complement.
TTACGTAATTGGAATTTTAATTTAAAAATAAAGAAGGAGCCAAACCGTCAGGCAATCGGAGATCAGAACACAGTAAGCGTATCTGATAAAATTATAAACTGAAAAGACTGATACGTGGTTTTTATTGAAGACAAAACTGTATTATTAACTAACTAACTAACTAACTAACCATCACGCCATTTCCCGGAAGGGGTAGGCAGAGAGGATAGAACGCCACACCACTCTGTCCTGGCACACTTCTCTTGCTTCCTCCACATTCATACATCTTCTCATGCACGCACGTCGATTATTCCGACTTCTTGCATACCCACTTTCAAGCACTTGTTTTACTTGATCATGCCATGTCTTTCTCGGCCTTCCTCGATTTCTACATCCAAGCACAGTCGCATCGTATATTTTTTTAGCCGTTCTTTCATCATCCATTCGCTCTACATGACCGAACCATCGTAAAAGATCTTTCTTAATTTTGTCGATAATGTATTATTAATGTAAATTAATACGTTTATGTTCGCATTACTTTAGCCAATTGATAGGTATTAATATTCTCTTATGGGAGGATGGAGGCACCAGCGGGAGGCTTATGTCCAGCAGTGGACCTTTACGGGCTGATATGATGATGATTTCACAAACATATACTTATTTCATACGTAAAACCTTGGACTAACATTTTTTTATTTTTTTATTATTTTATTTTATTGTTTCAACGCCCGTATGGCTTTTACATAAAACGTTACACAGTAGGTAGATACATGCCAAAATTGGAAACAAAAACAAAAAATAAATACGTGCATATTCGATTCATATTCAAACATATTCAATTTGACAAGAAAAATAAGCATGTTACAAATGGTAATGCACAAGACATCTTGCCTTCATGCGAAAAAATCAGGTGAAACATGATACGTATATTACTATAATATTTTTGTTCATTGATACATAATGATGACTTTATTGTCAAGAGAAATTTCTAAATGTCAATCATTGAAGGTTGGTAACCTGTGGGTTCTCTATTTAAATGTATAAATACCTTCGTAAGCACGTTGAAAAAATATGAACTCGGAGTTAATCCACGATTTCATTAATTTTCATTGTAAATTGTTTTCTAAAGATATATCCAATTATCGACTTCCGTTTAAAGTAAATTACAGAAGCTTAACAAAAGTAAACGTTAAAAAAAAGTCTTTAAATAGCTGAATGAAGATATTATGCGATATTTTACGTCAAAACGTAAATGTTTTATATCGTTCACGTGTTCTAGTTTACAAGAAAAATTAATAATAATTTTGTGAAAATGCCGTATACAACGTTTAAAATCGACGAGCCGCGCGGGGGTCGCAACTCTTTCAAAAGCAAAGGGGTTTAGTGAGTGCGAGGGAGACGGCAAGACGTAAGGGATCCTAGGGTCCTAATACACCCGGCACATTGCTAAACGTTTTTGAGATTTTACACATGCAAAGGACGTAAATGCCACGTTGTCCTATGGCACATACGAACCATCACTTGTAAATTTCGCGATACGATAACGTTTAAATTCTGTGTGCTGAGCGTACTGACTGCGCTACTTTGACGCGTAGTCGCGAAATTCATTTTAATTATTCCCCCTCAGGTGATTCTGTAGCAACAAAAATTACGCAAAACCTTTTCATTTTGCATACTGTAGCGGGACTCAGTTATCACAGTCTTTTGAGGTTCCAAATTTTCGTAATTCAGATTTGCGTGCCCCGAGAGATGCGGCTTACGCCCTTCTGGTACTGCCCCCTCGGCGGTTAGGCAAAGTGTCTCTAGTGCTCTTGCGATGTCAATATTTTTGAAGCATATATATATAATGACACAGACAAACGTTATTTCATTAGCTATTCCGAGTGCTCTTTGTGAACCTTAAGAACAATATATAAAATATTAAAATGCTGAGTGCGAACTTTATGGTAAGGATAAAGAAATGTTAAAATAAACCAAAAAACGCTTTTCTAACCATTTTTCTTTTCCGCCTTAAGGATCAAATTTTTACGTCATTAAAGTGGGATGTTACCTACAATAACTTTCTGTCTGTAATATACGTTTTTTTTTTTCAAGGGATACATATTCAATTGTGTTTTTCTCAAAGCTTGATACAAAAACACTTTGTTGCTTTTAGAAATGGAAAAATTATCTTTAAGCGAAGAAATAAAAGGTTTTTAAAACAGCTAATGGAACTTGAAATACGTAATATAAAAAAAAAATATTCCAAGGATAAAATTAAAATATTATCTTATTCTGTTGTAAAATAACCTATCGATTCTAGGAAAAACTTTGGATATTTTCATACGAACGTAGCTTTTAAAAATGTTGTAAATAAAATTTAAGAGTGGATTTTTTAAGAATAGTCAGATATAATTTTTTTTCTCAAACACAAAAATAAAAATTTCCAATGAAACAAAAACAATTCTGTTGAAAAAAAAACAGGTATGCTATAATATTATGTTATAACTGATCCAACTCATTCGTTATAAATCGTTGAAATAGATGTTGTCAAAAACTTATTTGTAATAGCGATTTAATTTTAACTTCTTATGAATAATATTAGACAATAAAAAAAATTAATAAACGTACCTATATATAAAGATGGGATATCTTGAACTTTATGGTTCATTGATTGATATGGTATTTTTTTTGTAGAACTCCATGATATCTTATGTTAAAATCAAAAAACGATTTTTTAGTTCTACGTGATTTTACTATCAAGTTAGTGACAATTGTTTCGCCTTGTAAGGGCATTATCAAACTATTGTCACTAACTTGATAATAAAATCACGTAGAACCAAAAACATCGTTTTTTGATTTTAACATAAGATTTATGGTTCATATTCAATAAGAATTTAACAATCTTAAGAATATACTCCACTACGTGACTCGCGGCCGCATTCCCATACAAACGTATTCCTCAACTTTTTCTCTGGAATTTAACATTAGAGTGATGATTTTTCACTTTATTTTAGATATCGACCAGGTGCTTGTTTGTGTCGTCTTATCATTAAAATCATGTATTTTTTATCTCCTTTAACAAATAACATATTTAAAAAATAAGACTATGCAAACACCCATCTGGTGTGTGCATAGTCTTATTTTTTATATTTATAATTTATAATGTGTAAAAAATCATTGCTCTAATGTTAAATTTCGGGGAGAAAATCGAGGAATACGTTTGTATGGGAAGAGTCACGTGGTGGAGCATGCTCTTAATTTCTCTCTTTCTTGAATCCATGCTTTATGAAAGATGATGATAATGCTGCCTTTATGGCTCATCTGTGGACGGTCTCCGCCCATCTGGAACTGTGCTGATCTGCAGGCTGCAGACACTGATAATCAGGACATTTCAGTAACTAAGCAGCTCAATCATTAAAAATACACAAAATAAGAATCGGTAAAAAAAGGCTTAGTTTACGATCTATTGGAGTTTACGTACATATGCATATACATATTTATTATTATTTGCGGGGAATTTAAGGATTTTAGATACACTTCTAACATTAATATAAGTATTGTGTAGTAAGTATTTCAAAGATTTTAAGTACTCCTAAAAGAACATGGTCATATTAGGCACGTACGCATGAGAAGATGCATGAATGTGAAGGAAGCAAGGGAAGTATTCCAGGACAGAGTGGTAAGGCGTTATATCCTCTCTGCCTACCATTTCGGGGGAATGGCGTGATGGTTAGTTAATTAGTTAGTCATACTATAAAAATTTGGAAATTTCCGTTCTTTAATCAAATTCTCCAGTGGAATAATTATTTTGCACGTGGCGCGGTTTTTTCCCAGAATGGTTTAAACAAATTTTGACTGCCCGAGGGTGGGTAGATACGATATTAATTGATTGATTGATTATCGTTATATCCATTAAATTTGAAATTGACATTTATAAATCTCGGAGCGGAAGGTGATCAGGGGTGATGACAAATTATTTCAAAACAATCAACCTAAAAATATATTCGGGTCGTTGTTTTAAGATTTTTGCTTTCAAACTATTAAGTGTTTTATTGATTCGAAACAAAAATAATGGGTTCATATTTTTTATTTCTTTAGCAATTAAGACTTGACACGTGTAAAGAGAAGATCATATATCTTCTGCGGAAGTGTCTAATAAAGTATAAAATATATTACTCTAGGAATAAGGGTCCAGTCGTCTTTTGCATCCGGCAAAGCGCGCTTAACTATTATAAGTAGTTTTTCAACAAAATGTTTCTTAACTGAAAACCAAAAACTGCATTTTCTAAAGTGATTTACATTCCCAATAAAGACAGTTTGTACATAATATTATGTGAACATTTATAAAAATTCTTTATTTTCTAGGTTTGCAGTCTCCTATTGTTCCTCGGCCAGGGGTCTGCAGAAGCAGAACCCCAGGGTAAGGAGTACCTTCCACCGAAACATGGCACTGCTCCAGCCACTGCACATCACCTGGCTGCTGGCGGGCGAGGAGGTGGAGACGAAGGACCAAACGTAAGTCACATTATCATGATCATAATATTATTGTACAGGGTGAAACAAAACTCGATGTACAACCCGAAAACTGGTGAATCTACATCGTATTTGGAGACGATTGTGTAATTTGACTTTTTAATCTGAGCTTGAAAAAAATTGTTTTTTTCTTCCCACAAAAGTTTTCACAAGTATGACAGATTAAGTAAAATTGCTCAAATTCTTATTAAAACGCGCTTTTTAATTTTGTTTTCTTTGTGGATAGTATTAATTTGACTAAATACATGGTATTCGATAACAATTAGCAAAAAAAGATCGAAAAAACCAACTTCATACTCAATTTTCTCAAAAACTAAGGGTCAAATTAAAAAAAAAATTCTAATATAATAAATATGATGTAGATTCACTGGTTTCCCGCTTGTACATTGAGCTTTGTTACACCCTGTATATCCGCTTTCTATGTGGAGCAAATGGATTCCTCAGTCTGCCTCCAACCAATCGTCTGCCAGTTCCCGCGCATTTTCTCAAGTCTCGGCGATATAAAATGCTGACAAAATTGACTGATTAATTAATTGTAAGCATGTGTGGATTTTTACATAAGGCTAGATTCTGCATAATTATTCACACTTTTCAGTAAATTATCATTAATCCTTTTGTACTGTATAATTATATTAAAGCACATGGTTTTTTTCCCATTTAATATTAAAAGTACCATATCCGCTCCCTGTGTGGAGCATATGAATTCCAAAAACTCCAAGCCAAGCCATCCTCCCAAGTCAGCTCTAGGTCCCGGAGCTTTGACGCAAACCTGATGTCTTGTAAAATAGGCAAGCATGGTTAAGACTCTCGGGAAGCATACGTAGTATATGGTCTAGCCAGCCAAAACGCCTTCGCCGTATTACAGTAGATACCAAGGGCTGCTGCGTCTGTTGCCTCACTGCTGTGTTCCTCACAAAGTCAAACCACCGCACACCTTATATTCTTCTAAGACACCTGTTCTCAAAACTCAGAAGCCTGCAATTTTGGACCCTGGTTAGGTCCCATGATTCGCAGCCATAGAGGACTACAGGTGTGATGCAGGCGTTATAAAGGCGGAATTTTGTTTTAACCGAGTAAACATGCGATCTCCAGACAGCTGTCATACGGTTGAATGCGAAAATTTAATATAAATTTTCATAGAAGAACGTACCTACTGAGTTAATACATTTTTATACGTTTTCTTTTTAAAAATACCACAATGAAGTTAATACTGTTAAATTGGTTAATACCTATCTTTTAATTATCTCAATTACATATTACATTACATATAGCAGATTACCGATTTTGCATATAACTAACTTACTAATTAACCATCACGCCATTTCCCCTTAGGGGTAGGCAGAGAGGATAGAACGCCATACCACTCTGTCCTGACATATTTCCTTCGCTTCCGCCGCTACGCCGATTATTCCGACTTTTCACATGTCCACTTTCAAGTACTTGTCGTACTTGGTCATGCCATATCTTTTTCAGCCTTCCTTGGCTTCTAAATCCAGGCACACTTGCATTTAAACTTCTTTTAGCCGTTCTTTCATCACTCATTCGCTCCACATGACCAAACCATCGTAAAAGCACTTTCTTAATTTTGTCGATAATGCTAATCTCAGCCTTGCACTCTGCTCTAATTTCGACATTTGTACACTTATAATACATAGTCTCACCACACATTCGCCTGAGAGATCGCATTTCAACAGCATTTAGTCTACTTTCATCCTTCTTTTTCCAACACCACGCTTCACTACCATACATAAGGGTTGGAACCAGAACTCCATTGTGTACTATGCATATAAAAAACTTTTTCACAGATTTGTCAAGCTTTTCTTTTCATATTACAAATTATAATAACATAGTAAATTGACAAAAATATTAATTGGTATTGAACTATAAAGAATTGTTCATTCAATTGTCATTAAATAAAGTAGTTGTCATTGAAGCGTGAAAATAATTATTTTACCTTCTTGTAATAAGCATCATGATCTTCATATTTGTTGAATTGCTATTCATTTGTTGAGTGTTTCTAGGAGCCAGCTAACTATGACTTCTCTTACGAAGTGCAGGATTCCGAGAACAGTATTAATTATGGACACAGTGAGAAGAGGGTTGCTGAGAAGGCTTCAGGCTCTTACCACGTCCTGCTTCCGGATGGAAGGACACAAATAGTCGACTACGAGGCGGGGCCGGATGGGTACCGACCGCAGGTAAAATGAAAATATTTTTTAAAAATAACCACCTCAAAATTAAGTCTAATAATAGAGAGAAGCAACGTGAACAACCGGACTTGAGATAAATCACGTTTCCCTCACTGGAAATCAAATCCGGAATCTCCGTAGTTAGAGCCAATCTACTATGCAACTAGGGTCGCTAAAATAAATCAACAATATGGTTAAACGAACAAAAATTAAGTGATTTATGTATCAACAAACAGAAAATATGTTTTACGTTCAATTCTTTATTTTTAGAGCTTTCACACAAACATCAGGTTTGTAACGTTAAGCAGAGAACATCGGATTCTAAGATTAAATCTTATTAATTAATTATTTAATCTTAAGCTTAAATGTTCTTGTAATCTTCGTCATCACCAACATAATTCCATATCCACTCCCTATGTAGAGCATATAGATTCTACAAACTGGCTCCCAGCTAAATCTGCCGCCAGTTGTTCCCTCGGACGTAATACTTACTATACACAAATTATTTAAATTAATATATAGGTATGTATCTTCCTAAGATTAAAATATCTCATTAAGATGTCTTCACTCCACAGGTCCGATACGAGGGGGAGGCAAAGGTTGTGTCCGGGGGTGGGCGGCGGCGGGGCGGGGAGGGGTAGGGGCGGCGGCGGGAGGGAGGCTACAACTACAACGCAGCCTCGAACCAGCAGATCGTCAGGCAACCTGCGCCTAAGCCGATCCAGACATCCACGCACAAGACCACCGCGTAGAGGAAAAATTGTGAACATTTAGAAAATGTTTTTGAATTTTGAATATCCACGAAAAACATTAACATTTTTTAGTGAAAATATAAACATTAGTCCCAGGAAATACGCAGAAAAAGCAATAACTTGATTGTTTTTAAAAATACCTGACAATAAATCTTGTTTTAAATAACTTTCTCACATATATTTATGAAAGATCCTCTTCAAACTAAATTTCTAGATTTAAATTCATCAGAAAGTTGATTTATTGGCCCTGTTGTTGGATCATAAATAATCTTCGAACAAGAATTCACTAGAAGGGGCGTTTCCATACAAATTTTCTAAAAATATACGCTTCCTAGGGTTAATTTCATAACAACATTTATTATCAAAACCCACCGTCTAAAAACTCCAGCACTAAGGCCAATACACGAAACGTGTGACGTAGATGTCTAGTGATGACGTAGACGCCTATTGATGACGTAGCGAGTGACAACGTGGGTACTGTAACGTTGAGGATGGGAGGCTTACCTGATTTGCTCATCATCCTCAGACGCTCACCAGCATGGCTCAATCGGTTAACAAGAGACTCACAAAAATTTATAGAAGTTATCAAGGGATTGTAATACCACAGAGTTCAGAATATAAATAAAACAAGAAGGCAGAATTTCAGTGTGTGTAATGAAAATAAGTAAGTTTACAAGATGTGATGATGTGTGCTAGGCACGGTAAAGGTATATAGGTTATCATTTTGACAATATATAATAAAGAGATAATTACAAATATGTTGCGAACTTAAGTAATGAACACATCCATCGAATCATTCATACTGGAATTTACAAATAAACTGTTGTACCGTCGAAGATTAAAGAAAATGCAATCTAGTATTAAGATGAATGAAGTAAATTGTAGGTTAAGAACTGCATTTTGCGTAGTGGTGAAATTTTGAAGAGAGGTGAAGAATCCGTGTATCGTAAGTGTGCATTGTCCACATCAGGACATGCACGAGGTTAAGCTTTATAAATCAGTCTTTTGAAGCATCAATGTAAGTGTAACATCACACGTGGTCCGGAAATTTCACGTGTGAGAGATGACAGATATAGGATAATATCTGCATTATGTAATGTACCGGTCAGCGTGTGACACTCGGTAACTAGCTCCTAGACAGCGATCCGTGTCTAGGCCATTTTAAATTATAATATTATGTCAATACATATTTGGAGTAGGGAAGTATATAAAAGGGAGGGAATTAGACCTGAAAAAAGATCAAAGAGACTAGGCTGTAATACGTAGTTTGATTCGGGGATTTAAATTGATATTAAAAAGCTACAACACTTACGATTTCGCCATAATTCCCTCGGTTTTTATGCCGGGACGGCATGTACAAAAAATAGAGCATCCGAACGCCATGACAGTTGCTTCGGAAGGGAATCATAGACAAAAAAATCTCTGAACAAGATTTCATTTACCATAGAGCAGATTCTTTGGCAATGAAATAAGGCAGAATAACGGGGTCAAAAGTTAAATTGCTATTTTTAATAAGTTAAAGGAGAGTTAGGAGTGTAATTCTCACGATAGGCGTGAGAATAACATGACAGTACTAGACACCAAGACACTGTAGTATACTCAAGTATGGAATGTCACTTCTCTGAAATTGTTGTTCTAAGCTAGTAATAGTTCAAAATCTATAGTAAAAGAAGAAATTTAAAAATAAGATACTTTTTATTATGGAGATAAGAAGAAATTTTCCAAATTTTAAGTATTAGGTACTTCGGATTTTTAACTTTTACTAAAAATCAAACAACGCAGCTTTATAAATTAATAAATAATAGTTTGGTTGGACAATATTTAATGCACTTTTCGACCAAATAAAATATTCAAAAAATTTTTCCTGATGTTTAAATTTTTTATAACTTTTTAAATGCTTTACATTATTTACATTAACTTATAATTGAAATAAAATAAAGTTCCTAGGTAGATATGTACTGCATTGAAAATTATGTATGTATAGGTACTACGTTTGTACATGAAAATAATACCAAAAACGAATACAATAAAATCTTTGTAAAAAAATATGACAGTGTTTTATATGACTTGTAAAGGAGAACTTAGGTATCAAATAAAAAAAATATCGTAAATAAAACAACGGTTTTTTCAAATAGTTTATTTGCTTTGAAGTTTGGTTTATTTAATACAATAATATAACGCGTAGGACGTAGGTACTTGCTTATTGTTGAATAAATTACACGATTTAAACCTTTGAAATTCGCAACCAAAAAAAATTAATAAAAGCTCGAAAAACTTAAAATTATATTACACACAAACATAAATATTTTTTACTATACGTAGATTTCAAAACATTTCAACATACTTAACTTATATTTTTTTCTACGTTAAACTTAGATTAATACGTGTGATAAAATAATTAATTTTAGGCTTTGGTAACTATTAAAATACTAGGAAATACTTTTCAGTATGTTTTATCATAACTATCACAAAGTGAACGACACGCAGTTTTACTAATTTAGATCCCTACCTATAAATTAAGTGTGATATTTTATAGAAAATGTCTTATCAATAATAAATAGTTGTAAATGATTTTGATGTACTTTAAATGTTGCTTACAGAAAAAGATGGCTCTCTTTCAAAGTACTATGTATATTGTGAAAATAAAAATGATAAGTGTAAAATATAAAAGTGTTAGGAAATAAAAATGTAAAAAGCTTCTTCTAATGTTTTCCGAAGATTTATTAAAAAAATGACATCTAGCGTCAAGGGAGATAGATATCTTTATACTAGATAACTTGCCAAATTTATGTACAAAATGTTCACTCAACTCAACCTTTTTTCTTTTTTAGTCTTAACGAATCTCAACTAACCAAACCAAATAATAATTTATTTAGGCATCAACAGTAAGACACGTAACCCCAAAGATTTGAATTGATGTCCCATGTAAAGTTAACAACAACTAACTACTTTATTAGAGTCCTTCTATCTAATCCAGTCTAGTTAATACCATAAGGCTGTATCATCAAGACTTTGAACAGTTGTTCGGCAATGAATATAGAAACTTTGTATCATTGGCAATAAACTGAAGGAAACACATAACATATAATAGATATATGTATAGATGGATCAGTTGAACCCATGTAAGACATTTCAACATGACCTAAGTAAGGTAAGTGTACTATCTCTCTTTATTTATCAAGTTAAGAGAAAGATAGAAAAATCACAGTTTTAATGTACCTACATTAATAACTGTTATAATAACAAAATTAGCTCCAATGGTTAACCTGCTAGATTACATAAAAAAAAATCTTTTTTCAATAGACATCTCAACAGAGACGAGAAGTTTGGAAGGGGATATGGATATATAGGCGATTACAGGGCTTATGACCTGTCATTGGCTGGGTTAAGTGGCCATTTTATGTATTTCAACAATCCCCATTTCACCTTGTATTTGATATCCATATCGGCCAATTATTAGAACTTGTATATATTTTTTCTTAATTGTGTATTAATATCCAATTATTTCATGTGAGGTACGTCTTATTTGTGACACTATATTATAGATTTTAAAAGATAATCAAAGGTTTACATCATGTGTTTAAATGTTCAAAGTTTTGGTCTGGCCAATGGACTCTTCTCGTCGTAGATACTCCTTCGAATCCTAAATTATCGAACGAATGATAATTTTTCTGAATTTGATTTTCTTCAACAAAAGCCCGGTACCTAAAAAAAAACACAACGAAATATATTAGTTTTTATTTTTTATTTTAACCACTCAAGCAGTCGAAAACCAGAAAATAAAGAACATCACCATCATCGATTGGTAAAAAGGCATTTGATATTTGTTAGCCGTACCAGTGGAGGCAGGCTCTTTATTGTTTTAATTTTAATATTGTGTATTGATTGTGTGTTCGCGATTGCCATCAAATTATCTTGAAAACCTACAGTTAAACCAAAATTTGTAGTAACTAGTAATAAAATGTAAGACTTTCTAAAATGTATTCTAATATCAGAGGCAGCTATACGAAGTTTGTGTTTAAGTTTAATACAAGGTGAATTCATTCTTAAAAGACAATTTTATCTTCATGGATTCATAGTTTTTTCAGGCCAAACCAAACCAAATCCAATTTCGAAGCACTTGGACTGGAGTTGATAAATCAAAAGCATAAATAGGTTTTCCCGTCTAGACAAATAATTGGTTTATTTGGTGACTATCTTATGTACATAAAAAAACGAAGAACCTAGACGGTTTCACTAATTTATTCAACATAATTGAGGTTGATTTTCATATTTTAACAGTTTTATGGCTTTTGCAGCGTTTTAATAGAAAACTTAATCATGATAATTAACTGAAAATGTTTGAAAAAAGCTTTTTCAAAAGATTCCTCGTAATAAAATATTTTAAAACGGATGCTTTATAAGCACCCGTCTCCTAAGCGCACAAAAAGGGTCGTACTGAAAATATAGTTGATGCGTAGAACCAAAGAAAAGGCTATGAACTTTTTTCTATTTTAGGCGCTACTTACATCAAAACTTGGTTAAAATAAATAAACGCATCCTACCATAATATAATAATTTGTTTTGGAGGAAAATTGCAGTTACGATATTTTAAAAATTAATTACGGACATAATGATGATAACAGAAATCCAAAAATTTTTTTTTCGTATTTAAGATATATCGCCATCTAATTTTTTTTTTAAATTGACCCGTAGTAAAATGTAATTTTAAAGTTCAAATTGTAATTCCATTGATTTGAATCTTATTATAATTACCTTTTAATGACCAACATGCATCCCACTAATATAACAACTTGAACCAGCAGCCAAATTATAGTAATTGATATGAATAAGGCTTCGTGTATGCATATCATATTGTTGTATCTTCCGTGTCGTGTGTCTTCTGAAAAAAAGACAAATATTAAATTTACTAACCATAATGCCATTTTGCAGTAGGCAAAGACAATAGAAACATTCAAACATTTCCTCATGCACGCACGTCTATTTCGATTTTTCACATAATAAAATTAAAATCACTAATTAATTTTCTACATGTATATTTTTTAATTTGAATTCATCGGACGATTCATTGGCACACCAAGTACAGTGTTTCATGATATTTTTAAATAGGAATGATGCCAAAATTATAGAGTACAATAAAGGTATTAAAGTGTTACCTAATAAATATACACACGTAGTATATATATATATATATATATATATATACACACGTAGTATATATATATATGTATATTAATACATAAAATATCAATTTGGGAAACTGCATTTATATTTTCAATAAATATTTCCTATTAAAATAGCATAGGCAATCAAACCTTCATACATACAGGATCAACGACTTATTTGAGAAACCATTTATTTAATTAAGATTTATTTTGCAAAGCAAAATGTCATCTTTAGACATGTAGGCAGTTGTTTTTTTAAAAACAAATCACTATGTTGATATTAATATTGGGTAAATAAATGTATTAATTTACGTATTTTTTATTGAGGAGAAAAAAATACATCTCAGAAAGCTAAGGGTATAAACATAAACAGTTCACACTTCAAACCGCTGCACTTCTGGGTAACTAAATCTACAACATTTATTAACAATATCAAACCACTAACTAATCCTTAGAATTTTTTATTTATTTATTTGAAACGAAAAAAAAACATTTTCAATTATGTTCTTACCTACGGCCGCCACAAGAATCTTATTATTTTCTCCATATATCAGGCTATCGGCCGAGAAGACATCGGAAGAAGCCACTATGAGAGAAAGTTCTAAGGGAACCTTCCTTTCATGACTATCAGTAATTTCTCTGCACATCTCCTTGACTCTCCCGTCACTCTCGCTGGAGGCCACCACGATCTGAGCGTTGCGGGGATTCTCCCTCATCAGAGGTCTGTCCAGGAACGTTATGGTAGCGTTCTCGTAAGGAATGCTATGCACGTCAGGAATTGGTTGGAATACCCTCTCTCCGATGTCTATCGTTGGCAGGTGGATGTCCCGCGTACCCCGATTTTGGGTTCTGGGGCTGTCGCAATTTGGCTGAAATTTGAAGAAAAAAAAACATTGAAATTAACCACTATAATATCATAATTTTACGTGGAGTATAGGGATTCTACGAAAACTGCCTCCAAGCTAAGCAATCGGCTACCTTTTTCCGTGTTTAAGCAGAGTCATACAAAACTTAGTACATACGAATAGTAACGACAATTTTTTCATATAAACGCAACACATATTACTCAGGTTGCATCTTTATTAAAACGATATTATTTAAATTATTTTTAGGTAAGTGTGAATTTAGAAAGCATCAGTCTTCCATCCTTTAACAAATGTCTTATTTTGACTAAATCAGCTCATTTAAATTTCGTGGCTTTTTTACTCCAAAGTCGACCAACCATTCACGAAAAATGTTCCCTCATAGTAAAAGCTGTCAAAGTGATTTAGGCAAACCTTCGTTATATAATTAAATAATAAATTACGTTCCTCAGGATAAGAATTGATTTTTTAGTGTGGTACCACCAGTAGACAGCAAACATTTACTTATTTAAGTGATGTTTTGGTTATTTTTCCCAAAGTATACTCACGTATCTGCATACGAAATGAGTTTAGTAGGAATTTTTAAGAATATAATATGTAAGTTTTAGAACACGCATGGCATTATATCAATATAATGATAATATACATATGTGCAACGTACAAACTCATCTTAAATAAAATAAATAATAAAATACATATTGGAAAAACTTATCATTAACATTTCCCGACTTAAGATAAATTAATGTAAATCCTTGTCATAATAGAATACTGAAAACAATTTTAGATAAATTTAAAAAACTTTGGCTGTCTGTAAAGTCGGCTTATGGACGATAATTTTACGTGATAACGTCATAAGAAAACATTGATGAAAAATAGCATACTTTTAATAATTGAATTGAATTATTATTACTAAATTATCATTATTTTGTATAATAGAAAGCAGGAGTTAATTGAAAATTACAATTTTTAGCATAAATTAGCATTATTTTGTTTTTTCTTCTTGTGGGCTGCTGCTGTCTCCCATCTACTCGGACGCATCGGCCGATGGAGTGGAAGAGAGATAGATGCGTCACAAACCGAACGCTTAGGCCGATCGTGCCTCTCTATCGCTTGTTCCGCGCTCTCGCTTGCACACTCGGCTCAGGCGGAACGTGACAATGAGTCATGCTTTTTCGTGTGTGCAGGTGGCGTTCATCGATTTATTAGACGTTATCACGTCAAAAACATATCACTGTTATAACTTTTTTGTATTTGTTGTCATTAGCTGTATTGCGAAAAATGTAACAGAAGCTAGCTTAATTACGTAAATAATTTCAAGAAACAGCAGGTCGGTGTACTACACGTTCAGAAATGGCTAAAAATTCGCTTTTTCCCTTTGGTATGAATATGTAAGCGTGCATATTTGTTTGCGTACGTTCAAAACGAATCGAGGAAACATATTATGGATACCGACTTTTTTTCCTCAGCTCGGCATCCCCTATGTCCGCCTCCCACAAATCGTGTTTTTACCATCCCCATTTGTCATTCTGCAAATGCGAGTTCAATAAATCTCTTTAGGCGTTTGTTTTATCTTTCTTTTACCATATTAGGCTACCATCACACTTCTAGAATTTTTTATTACAATCTACAAACATAACTCCCAATGAAATTCCACATTTTAAAACAAGACTTGCCCAGAGACATGCACATTTTACTGCCCCTAGATTACTTAATTTATTTTTTAACTGACAATGGTTTTATCACCCTTCCCTAATTTTCAAATTTTTAAAAAATTCTCAAAAAAAAAGTTTTAAAAAGAGTTGGATATAGACGAGTTTTGTTAAACGCTGAATACCAACAGGAGTGTAAAAAAAATCTCAACTTCATTTTTTGTATACTCACAAAGAGATTATGCCTTTGTGGTTATTTTTTGATTATTTTTTAAACGTATTTTTGATTGATTTCATTATGTTTTTTTTCTAACTCTTGTCTTGCTATTAATTGTGTTTTTTGTGAACAATTTTGTATCTAAATAAATAAATTTTTAATTTTACAAAACAGGTGTCAATACTGTATGTAATACTTATCTTTGTGAAATAAAATAGATTATTCATTAATTACGGAGAAATAAACAGCAATATGAGCAAAAGGAATACCTAACAAGAAATGTTATACTAATATAACATATCTCACATAAATATTTCTTTGCTTTTTAAATATGTTTAATTTATTAAAACGAATTTGGTTATCTTTGTTTTTTTTCTTCGTTCCAATATTATTGCAAGAAAAAATAAATGTTGCGGTAAACGCTACTAAAAAAAGTCAACACCCAAACCACTACAAAAAATTTACGGATTGGTATATTTGTGCGTATTTTTTAACTAAGAAAAATAAACATTAGTGGTTTTATGGTAAAGTTACCGAAATATTTGTATTTAAGGGTTATTTAAAAATAATCCGTATAAAATATGAATTTATTTTACGTGGTATTTCAAATAGATGTTTCATGTATGGCGCTGAAACGTAACATTGTCTGTATTTACAGCAAATAATGAAAAATATTCTATAGACATGGTTTTGAGAGGATAAGGGAAAGTAGTACAAAGTTTAACAAACTTATTGTGTTTCTCTCATAAAAATATTTGATTTGCGATATATTGGACTGGCATTGAAGCTTAAGATGACTGATATATCCCATCATGTAATAAGTTATCACGACGCACTGAGATTGTATGTAGCACCAATTTAGTGTCCTATGCACCATTGGGTGCGGGTAATGAAAAGTAGTAAAACTGGAGCGGAAGGTTAAAGAATTTAATGCTAGCATGCAAGATTATCAATCGAACCATGTGGGTTTTAATAATAAAATAAAGAGCTCGGAAAATGCAATGCAACATTAACGTCCAGGACACGAGAATACTCTTAGACCGGGGTAAATTCTGGGCGTGAATAGAAAAACATTCTCATTCATTCTCTGCCGGTTGAGAATAAGAGAATAGAGAAGTATTCTCACTTGTTCTCTAGAAACGGTGGCTACTGAGCAGACTTAAGAGGGAACATTGCCACGTGACCATGGCAGCTTTTCCATGCAATCGTAATCCTCGATTTTCTCCCTGAAATTTATCACTCAGTGATTTTTTCACATGTTTTAGATATCAACAAGAAGCGTGTTTGAATCATCGTATTTTTTATACATGGTGTAAAAAAAATCGTAGTACAACCCGAAAACTGGTGAATCTACATCATATTTGGAGTCGAATTTGTAACGTGACCTTTGAACCTGAGCTGAGGTTGAAAAAAATATTTTTCTCTTCTCATAAAAGCTTTCATTAGTACCGTAGATTAAGTTTAATTTCACAAATTTATATGAAAATTCTGTTTTTTATTTTGTTATATTTATGGATAATATTAAATGCATGATATTTGATAAAAAATTTCCAAAAAAAAAATTTCAAAAAATCAACTTCGTACTCAATTTTCTCCAAAACTATTGGGTCAAATAAAAAAATATATTCTACAAAATCGAATCCAAATATTATGTAGATTCACTGGTTTGCCGCTTGTACATCAAGTTTTGTTACACTATGTATGTAATTATTTGTTAAAGTTATAAATAAATTATTATAAGATTGTTTCGGAGTAAGCTGTCGAGGGTCACCGTGACAAAGTACCCTCTTAATGTTTTTTTTATAGTGTGCCAGCCCCTAGGATAATTATTAGGAAAGCCCGGCGCTTACACGGAACTTTCAGTCCGGGGCGGGCGAAGACTTGCAACCGGCTGACATTGTAACATTTACACAATTAACCCTTTTCGTACGAATGACCGCATCATTAGTGGTGTTTTTATGTCTGTCCAGTGTTAGATTTAAGTACATTTTTCGTTTCTCCAACATTTGTTTCTACACAACTTTTAAATTAAAAAAATAATACCAGGGAATTTTTGCATATTTTTCTGTATCAATTCATGTTATCATCGCGCGTCAGTCAAACGACAAAACGGCAGAAATTTGCGAATCGTCCATTTGAGATGTTGAGTTTATGAAATTGAAATATTAAACCTATTTTTAACTTTTACAAAACACCTTTTTTTCATTGCTTAGCAATCTAGTAGTCTATTTTATGCTATGTAAAATAATTATTTAAATTCGCCGACCTGAACTTCCCGGCGTTCCTTCCAAACTAAAGTTTTTGAATAGAAATTTAAGAAGCAGTTTAGTTTATGCATAGTTCCTCACTTTTATACCAACAGACCAAGCATTGTGAGAACTTTCCCCGAAAGACAACTCATATTACTAAGACTTTAAGTTAGCTTACTACCAAGTAACAACAGAAATGAGATTATATCTAACCGAGTGATTAACTCGGATTCTAATCGAAAATAACTTCACTAAAACTAGCCAACAAAGGATTAATATACTTAAGGAGTTGAAAACGTGAGAAAAATACATATTTTACTCAGATGACGTAAGAAAATCCCACACAGAGCTTAACGATAAATGTTTGTAAGACGTGTTTTAGTCAACGAGTATTTTTATAAATTATACAACTTTTAGTTTAGTTAGTCACAGATTCCTTACTACCTCGATCTTTTAACTAATGTAGGTAATACCTGCCTACTAGATACATATACTTCAAATTATTTTATAAGGAAATATAAATATTTACTCTGACTTTGGTCGACGTTATTAATAACCCCTGCCAGAGGGAAGAAGAATAGATGACCATAATATACCTCGCGAAGAGCTTTAGCCAGAAGACGATGACATTTAACTTTTTCCGATCTTGGGTTTTCTGCTCCCAGCAATTCCCTTCGCCCAGTTTATCCAGATCAGCCAACACATAGTCTTTGTACGCTGTCTCTACCCAGAAGTCTAACAGCAGGGTGAGATGCTTACAGGGTTTATGTAAAAATTCATTGTAACGAGACCTAACAATAGAACGATAGTAGAAAAATATGAAGATACCTCTGGGCATTGTCCAACACAGAATTGCACCATGACGCTGAATTTGACGACGTGGAGTTCGGGAACCTAAAAGCCCGGAACCGCGCACTTAGTCTGACGGCTGCTTCTAAAGATGCATTTGTTGCAGCATCAGATCTGCTTGCATTCACACCAGATCTGATAGTCGGCGCAGTTGCACTTGTCGTCCAAAACTTTCCACCTAGAAATGAACACAAACTATCAAAACTCATAAGTAGTATTTTTTAATTATTATTATTTATGCATATACTACTATTTTAACTGGCATTTTACTATATAAATACATAGGCAAGAATGTATGGGAAACTAGAATAGACACTAACATTTTCTCTTTCTGTTTTTTTTTTCGTTTTACCACCTAATTAATTGTTACAAAATTTTTACTTTTGATAAACTAGGAATTACATTATAATTATTAACATCCTTAAAAATTATTTTTTTATATTCCTCAACTTAGTTAAAAAATGTATATTACGAGTACGCGAACCCTATATAATATATAGATATAAAAATATAATTCACTGGTGGACTGGCATTTTTAAATTTTGATAATTTATTTTCGTGAATGTATCCTTTCAACAAGCTTGGGCATCGATTACAATCGCAAGTTTATAATGTTTGTAAAGTTCTTGTTCATTTCAAAATTTTGTTTTTTTAACTATGTAATTTTTCCATTACAACCAGGAAACTGTACAGACTAACATTAATTTATATTATTTTACCTAATTATCACATAATAAATAATATGTATTTGGTAAAAAATTCATTTACATTTCACAAGTATTTTTGTTATTACCGTACCTCGATCGTTGGCGCCATGCTTTCCTGGCAGTAATCTATTGCGTACAAGAGCTGGGAAATCTACTTGACCAGTAGGACACCCTCGAGCGTCCAGAAGCAGCACAGAACTGTCTCCAAGTTGAGATGAGGCCACCAGGTGATAGGCGTGAATATCGATATCTAGAATACATTAAATTTAAATAATAAGGTTCTATGATTCCGTGCCATATTAAAAATATAGTATGCTTTTTTGATAGATGGGAATATTTTCACTGTGCATTTATCCGTTACTCATATTATTTAAAGTGAGGAAATAAAATTACAAGTATTTTATAGAAAGAAATTACTGAATATAGAAAGTATTCTGGTACGTTAACTCCAATAATTTCCCTGTTTTAAAAAAAAAGGCATTTAATTTATTTTCTAGCATCAAACTTTTAGTTCTTATTCAGTCGTATTATGAGTTTTTATAAAAATAATGATCTTTAAAAAATGTGTGCATTAAATTTTCATATTTAAGTAATTTTAACTAGAAATTATTGTTTTTTTTTAATTTTAGGAAAAGAAAGAAAAGTTAATAAAGGATGTTTCTCACAAAATTGACGCTAAAGAAAATTTCCAAATTTTGTATTTTTTGTAGTTTGTAGAGCTTTAAAAACTTAACAAAAAACACATAAACACAACACAAGTGTAACATTATATTAATTTAAAGTAAAAACAAAGCCATTTTAAAAATAAGTTTATCTGCTGGACCACAACATAGCATTTTTATATGAACCTTAATCTGGGTTAAAAATAGGCTGAATAAGATTTTTGTAAAATTCTAAGAAATCATTTATATTGTCTTATCCTAGGGCTAAAATTAATTACTCAGCTCCTTCAAGGGTGCTCTGAGTAACGAGATCCAAACATCAAAAATACTATTAATATAAATAACTAAGATAATTTCATAAGTCCCAGCAATATGATTATACAAATGTATAATAATTAAGAATACTAAACAGTATAATGGGCGTCCTTTGTAACTAGCATTCCAAATTCAATATCCATAATATAATTTGTTAACTATGCTTGTGTTAGAAGACAAAGGAAAAAATATATATTGCTTTTTAAAATCGACCAAAAAATTTTAACACTGTGTACGCCCTTTATACAGCATTTTAAACATTAAACATATGAAGAGCATATTTAATCTTCATGACAAAATTATTGCATAATGTATAGGCTGGGTTATTCGATGGAAAGTTTCATATTATTATTTAGATAGTATTTACAAAAAAAAATTGAAAGCACCTACTTCGTCCATTTTTATATCTCATTTTCATTTCATTTCTGTTGAATATTATCGTACTCTGTGAATAAAGCGGCCCGTAATCTAGGGGGGGGGCATTACGCCAAAATTGGTGGAGGGGGTAAATTTCCAAAAAATTATATCCGACAAATATCCACGTGATAGAAAGAGATGGCTAGAGGGTTGGAAGGCATTGTTGGCCTATTGGGAAGGGGCCTCAATATAATTTCTAGCCCAAACATTGGATGAACTAGAGTAATTCATTGAAATGTTTTAAAACTCTGCGTCATGCGTCAGTCGAAGTCAATCAAGTAGTAAGAAGACTTACGTTGGGCGTCAAAAAATTGGTAATTTATGATTAAATTTGACGCCATGAGAGCCAGAGCGGCCTAACTGTCATTTTTTCAATACTGATTTTATTTGAAAATTTTGTCGTAAACGGTAACTCGTAGAGCCACAATGGCTTAAAAATATATATAATTTTTTTTTACTAAATTTTACTAAAGTTACACTTATTTCAAATCAGAGTTCATTTTATTCCCTTTACACTGTAAACTTTTGTTTAAGAAGTTAGGCCGCTCTGGCTCTCATGGCCTCATTTGTTTTTGGAATGAATTGTATTATTGTCTTTGAGTGATACTCAATTATGCCATAATTTGAAAGCGCACATTTTTATGGTTTTAGAAATCTCATTTCTCATCGATTCAAGTAAAAAAACTAACCTGCAAAGATCAAGATTAGAATTCCACATAAATATCTAATATAAATTGCAGAGTTTCGCGTTTACCTGATTTTGAAAATTCTGACTCTATTCTCAATTCTATAGTTTCTCCAAGGGAAACTGCTCCTCCATTGACCTGTGCTGTAGGATCTCCATCATCAGGGTCGTTGATGATGTACATCCTCACTTTTGGAACGTCGACAGATCCAGTTGTGTTGAAAACAGAAGAAGCTGGTACCGAGGCGGAACCTTCTGGAGTCTTGTCATCACTAAAACAATAACCCATGCAAAAAATCTTAAGGCTCCACCGTAATCCAGCGTTAGAAATTTAGGCGTTTCTAAAATGACATTCCTAATTTGTTAGCAGCCACGAAGCTTCGAAAAAATGATTATGTTTACTTCAAATCATATTATAATATAGGGATATAGCGTTACCGATTTTCTAAAATAGTTATGATTTCTATGGAGAAAAAAATGCGAATATCTCATTTCGAGCCATTTTTTTAATTATCCGGATAACTTAAGGTGAAAGCAAAATAAAAAAAGTCTAGGGAATAGGCGTGCCAGTTTTTATTTTTTATTAAAAAATAAAAACCTTATTTTGCGGCTTCCTTTTGCGTGCGCTACCCACATGATCCTACGTTATTAAAATAGGGCGAAACACGAAATGTACACAGTATCATTATATTATTTTATGAAGAACAAAAATAAATTGAAGTAATTTAAGTTTTGTTTCTGAAAACCAAATACTTATCTGCTTAATTGATTGGCGATAATAAACTTAACGTCTGTTAATAATGTAAAAAAAATTGTTTCTATTGCTGATAAGAAATAAATATGCAAAATTATGCAAAGCGTTTTGAAACAGCTGTCAAAAAATTTCCCCCCCCTTAAAAAGTCATTAAATTTATTCCCTATGGATTTACAGCCGATAAAAAATGCCATATATCATATAATCACGTAATTCGGAGACAATTTGTGCAATTCATATGTTTCTCATATATAGCGGATATAGACCAAAAGAAGAAAAAAAGGTAGCTGATGTAGTGGCTATGTCGCTAGAATCATAATACTGAGGTTGCGGTGTCGATTCCCAGTGAGACCTTAATTGTGTGATATTACTATCTCTGTTATTAGGCACTCTGGCTTATTGAGAAAAAGTCATCGGCGACATCTATTTCAGTAACATAATATTTACTACCAACTAAGAATTTTTTTATTAATTATTTATTAATTTAAACCACTTAAGCATACCAGTAGGCCTAATATCTGAAGAAAAAACATCATAAACACCCAGGCTTTATTATTTCCAACATTTTGTTGCGAAAGCAACTATCACAATGATTTTCATTACAAGGTGTCTTCAGAGAGGATGACTTAGTTAATTGGAAATTGGATGTCCTCAGTATCTCAATTAAAGGTCATGTGTACACAGCAATTACCTACCCAGACAAATTAAGTACTTCAACGTACCATGTTCAGTTCAAGCAATCCAATTGTAGGTAGAGGCAGGTACCAAGTTTGATCAAAACTTTGTTCAATTTAAGCACACTGTAGTAACATTACTTGTGTGAATTTAGAAAAAAAATATTTCTGTTGGAAAATCGAGATTATTTCAGCTAGAGAAATTTTTTTTTTGTATGTTGGTACCTACATATTCGTACAAACTACTTTAGAAATAATTTGATAATATATCTCTTTCATTTTCAAACATAAAATAAAATAACATTTGTGTTATTATCATCTGTTTACAACATGTTAATTTCTTAGAAATGTTTTTGTTATTTCACAGAAGGCAACGTATTATTAAAGTTCTAAATGAATATTTAATATTATATGGTAAAAAAAACAAGTTATAATAACAATTTATCTGTAGAAAATCGTAAACATAGATTCTTAAAATTTTGAAAATTTTTTGAATGTGTAGGTACTTATACGTCAGAAATAGCATTGAAATTATAAAATGCATATTTAGAGAGATGATTTTGCAGTTAGCAGATTTATAAAATATTTTTTGATGATACCAGATAGGAGACTAAGTATTTTAGTAGGCGTACAATAAAATGATACAAAAATTCGGAAGATACAATTTAAAATTTCATTGAGTTGATTTTATCTAAACAAAGTTTTATATATTTCATTTTAAATCCCTACAGAGATGAGGTAGATTTCTTTCAAATTCGGGAATATGGATATTCGAACGTTTACAGGGCTTATGACCTGTCATTGGCTGGGTTAAGTAGCCACTTTATGCACTACAACGTTCCCCATTCCGCTTATTAGCGAATATCTACACGTAACATTTTTGATTTTGTATACATGTTACGAATCGAAAAGCATTCACCAGCGTGTCAATAGCTCCATCTATGCATTGATATTGAAAGCTTTATATTATTAAGGTCAAACTAGATATTTGGGTACTATTGATTTAAAATCTAAATTTATTTATTGACTGTTATTTTGTGACAGCTGTTTCGCCTTGGCAATGGAAGGACGTTTTTAATTTTCATTGAAAATGCTCTGCCACTAAATAAAAGCAAATAATTGGAATAAAAAAATCTATTATGGTTTTATTAAAATATATATCGATATAAAGTTGTATAAAATAAACTCAATCAATGAATAAAAGATCACCAGGATCCTTTGTCATCACTTGCGTTAGCGTCCAAAAAAGCAGCTGTAATGGTCTCCTTTTAATAGAACCGAAAAGGCCCGGTGAACGTAGAAAAATGGGGACTTATTAAATGAAATGAGGATAAACAGACCTGTTTTGTCCGACGTTAATATCTGCTCCTAGGGTAAGGTTAAGGGATGGGGGTGCGACACAACCCACGCGGACGAACCTGTCCCCTTGCGCTTGGATAATGGGATTATTTTGTATCACCAACAGCGTGTACATGAGGGTTCTGGAAAAATAAGACGTAATTAATTATGAATAAAGAATTCACTTTGTCTTAAACATCATGCGTTAAATTATAAACATCTAAACTGATGAGATCGTAATAAAAAAATATATATCTGTTAACTTCGCCTTATGTTGAAGTAGAGTGGAGTAGAGTGGAGTAGAGTGGAGTAGAGTGGAGTAGAGTGGAGTAGAGTGGAGTAGAGTGGAGTAGAGTAGAGTAGAGTGGAGTAGAGTGGAGTAGAGTGGAGTAGAGTGGAGTAGAGTAGAGTGTGGAGTAGAGTGGAGTAGAGTGGAGTAGAGTGGAGTAGAGTGGAGTAGAGTGGAGTAGAGTGGAGTAGAGTGGAGTAGAGTGGAGTAGAGTGGAGTAGAGTGGAGTAGAGTGGAGTAGAGTGGAGTAGAGTGGAGTAGAGTGGTGGAGTAGAGTGGAGTAGAGTGGAGTAGAGTGGAGTAGAGTGGAGTAGAGTGGAGTAGAGTGGAGTAGAGTGGAGTAGAGTGGAGTAGAGTGGAGTAGAGTGGAGTAGAGTGGAGTAGAGTGGAGTAGAGTGGAGTAGAGTGGAGTAGAGTGGAGTAGAGTGGAGTAGAGTGGAGTAGTAGAGTGGAGTAGAGTGGAGTAGAGTGGAGTAGAGTGGAGTAGAGTGGAGTAGAGTGGAGTAGAGTGGAGTAGAGTGGAGTAGAGTGGAGTAGAGTGGAGTAGAGTGGAGTAGAGTGGAGTAGAGTGGAGTAGAGTGGAGTAGAGTGGAGTAGAGTGGAGTAGAGTGGAGTAGAGTGGAGTAGAGTGGAGTAGAGTGGAGTAGTGTGGAGTAGAGTGGAGTAGAGTGGAGTAGAGTGGAGTAGAGTGGAGTAGAGTAGAGTAGAGTGGAGTAGAGTGGAGTAGAGTGGAGTAGAGTGGAGTAGAGTGGAGTAGAGTGGAGAAGAGTGGAGTAGAGTGGAGTAGTGTGGAGTAGAGTGAAGTAGAGTAGTAGAGTAGAGTAGAGTAGAGTGGAGTAGAAGGAGAATAGTGGAGTATAGTTGGGCTAATAGTGTAAATGGACCACTTAATTGAATTTTTACTATCAAATCAGTCAAAAAATTGTAAAAATCCACAAAATTTCTCGACAAAATGTTCAATTAACTGGTTTTGGACACCATAAATTTAGTTTCACTGCTTCCATGGCATCAGGGTTAGAGTATTTATATATTTTATTTTTCAAGAATGTCACAACATTTTATTTTTTATCTTATTATAACTATTTTGGTGGGGATATTTGTTTCTAATAAAGTCGATCTTGAGGCTGGAGTCTTGACAGCATCAATGCTCGGCAAAGAGTTATTTCCTTCAGAGGAAAATCATACCGACACGTGTCATATAATATCTGACATCGCGGTGTAATAAGGGAAGGCGTTATTGAAAGGAGGTGTTACCAATAACATACGGGATTTAAAAAAAAAAGTCATACACAAGCAAGAGAAGAAAGACTTTTTTATTGTAAGCGTAAGTTAGGTATGTTTTATTTATCAAAAAAATGAATTGATTTAATCATTGTAGGTTAATATACTAGCAACCTTAGCTTTGTATAGACGAATTAGTATACAGATTTATAAGACACTTCAGTAAATTGGTTTTTATATAATAGTATTGTTATTTTACTCCTGATCCTGAGAAATACCTAAATTTTCAATTTAACGCTAAACAAATGATGACTTTATAATCATAATTAATAGTTATTTATACCCAAGGACACCTAACAATAAATTTTGGTGAACAAAAAATCCCTAATTTAAACGAAAACACTTATAATTTTTCTTTCCAGGTGAATAAAATAACACTTAAAAAATCGCACATTGGGAGATTAAAAATATTCATTATTTATATTTATTTTATTTCCGGGAATTATCATTACCATAGATAAATCGATTTAAAATAAGCTATTATGTCACAAATCACTACTATTTTATTATTTTTAAAATTTTAATTTATTTAGTACATTGCAGTTTTCTACATGTTGTTATTTTTAATGCATTCCTCACTGGGAGACCCCGTGCCGAGGAAAGCATTTTACAGGTTAATGATTTTTTTTTTTTTTTGGTCGTCATTATTTATAAAAATATAAAAAGTTCAACAATTTTAATTTACACACTTACTTAATCAATGTCACTCACATGTAATACTATCACAAAAATGGTAGGTAGATAAGGTTTAAATATTATATTATAACAATATTATTGCAATATCTTGATTCTTCTCGTCTATTTCTCGTTTGCCTTAAATTGTTATTTTATTGCTTTGTTGGCTAATGATTAGTTAGATATCGAAGATACTTGTCAATAATATTGTCCAAGTATTTATCCCCGAAGTGCAATTAATGCAACCTACTTCATACAAACATAATATTTATATCTACTGTTCTATGCAGCGGAATTGAAAATTTTGACAATGACAACGAAAATAATACATTATTATTACGAAAGAAAATAATATTATAACTCGATAGATGGCGGTAAGAGCACAAATTCTCAATACTATTTAAATAACGATAGTTAAAAATTTTTATCTAATATTGGTAATAATTTTGCAGAATACCTACTAAAATTGGTACCAAATTTACCCACTAATAATACTAAAATCTTTTTCTATGCCAATACGATGAAATACGACAGAAAAGAGATAAATAATTTCTCTGAAATACGATGAAATACGACAGAAAAGAGATAAATAATTTCTCTGAAATCTGTGGTTTGAAATTTAACTGTTACATATCATTTAAAATTGGTTTAAAGGCGCTGCGTACATTATTATTGCGTATTATATAATATGGTAGGTAATGCTGTCAATACGATATTCAAAAATAAAATATTATCAGGTAATCATGCATTTTCTTTGAATGAATTATTTTAGGCTATGTAAACAAATACTATTCAATAAACTAAAAAGTGGCCACTAAATTCGTCCAATGACAGGTTTTCCCTTGATGAATGTAGATAACCAACATCTCACTATCAAGTGGCCAGAAACCTCAGCCAATGACAGGTCATAAGCCCTCAATAATATCCTGACCACTATCGTTTCCAGAGTTATTGTCTCTGTTGGCATATCAATAATATACCACTATCTCAGTTTATTTTCCTTGCTTTTACTACATTAAATGCTTGATTTCCAAGTTTAGTCCGTTTTCTTACACGTTGATGTATCGCAGTTTTGACGCGTTTATATGTGAAGGTAATCGGTAAATTAATAACTTGTTCTCTTACTTGTTGTCAGCTGTTGGTTTCCCGTCGTGGAGAGCGTATGCCTGGCTCACCCCGCACTCCTTCCCATGGAAGGGCATCAACAGTGTAGTGGGCACGCCTCGTCCCCTTCCAGAGACAGAACACGTATCGCTATACCCACTAGCGTACATCCGGCCTCGGAAGTCAGATCTGGGCAGATAGGAAACAGACATGCCGGTAGAAGTACACTCCACGGTTACTGAAAACAAAATGTTTATTTTTGTTATAAAATAACATGTCTGTCAATAAAAAATATTTTAATATAAAAATTAAATAAAACTTTCAAAAGTCTTTTTTTTAGTAAAATATATCTTATCTATCTTATACCCCATCTTGAATACTGCACTACTATTTGGTCCCCTATGCACAAATTTAATATTGATAGAATTGAAAACGTTCAAAAAATAATAATTAAACAAGTTTTTATTGATATCTCAACAGAGACAGAGAAGCTCTGGAAACGAATGTGGGTTATCTAGGCGTTTTACAGGGGTTATGACCTGTCATTGGCTGGGTTAAGTGACCATAAGCCCTGTAAACGCCTAGATAACCCACATTCGTTTCCAGAGCTTCTCTGTCTCTGTTGAGATATCAATAATATCTGATATCAGCCCAGCATGGGTATAATCCAGTAATTTGTCTACAAGTATTTGTATTCATTCAAAATGTTGTTCATAAACAAGTTTTATTTGCGTATCCCTAATTATTTAGACTCATTAAAGTTTAATAACCTTGAATCCCTTGCACTTAGAAGAAATATCAATGATCAGAGAGATATAAAATTGTAAATAACAAATTTGACTCAACAGAATTAATTAATCTACTCTCTTTCCGTGTCCCTTCCAGACCAACTATACTGCCTAAACTTTTTCATATACTAAAGTAAAACAAAATCACCGAAAAAAATTCTACGATTCCCCGAATTTGTAAGGCGTTTGATGATAAATTTCAATAGCTTAGATAATATGTTTAACACCCACATATAACAAATATATAAAGGAACTCAAAAACTTGCAGACTTAGGATAACAAATATTTATTTACATAATAAGTAGATTCTTATATACCTGTTTAAAATTACTTGCGGATACATTTAATTGGATGGCAGACATGTTATTGTTAATTATAAGTTTTAATTATATTATGTTTTACCTGTACATGTTTGTATCCCAAATAAAATAAAATAAAATATCTTTAAGGGATAATACCGTTTCTAAAAGAGAGAAGCTTCTTGTATACTCTTATTCTTAAAAAACAGGAGCAGTCAATGATACTCATATATATTTTCCGGATGTTTTCAGGCATTTCTAGAGCTTTAGAACTACCTAGGTAATATTATTATGAGAGTAAAGGAAATGGATGAGAAATAGCAAATAGCTACATATTGAATGAAAGAGATTCCGGTAGCGTAATTATAATTGGTTATTTAATTCATTAAAAGTATACATAGTTCTTTTCAGTATAATAGAACAACAACTTTATGTTTTCTTAATAAATATTCATTTTGTTGGTTCATGAATTTTGTCTGAATACCTGCACTTGCGACAGTTTGAGTTGTAACGCGCTGTAAAAACGTTGAATTGGTTATGATAATTGCTTACTCTAAGCAATTTTGTATTGACAACGATACGATATTAGATTATTATTTAAATTTCGCTCGGTTCGTTTGTTTAATAAACTCTCTCGTAAACGCAACTCAAAGCAAGCTATTGAACGAGAATCAGAAGGATAATGAAACAGCTGTAGGGGAATTGAATGATTATTGAGTGGATTCGTGAGATGTTTATGTTATCAAATTTGTGGTGGAAGATTAACCACCCATATTTCAAAATGGGGTCATTTATTCAAGTGCTTAAAGAAACTCCGGAATTAATGACCAGCCATTATTCGGTTTCGAGAAGGTATGCATAGAAATATTTATCTAGATGTTACTCAAAATATTTCACGAGACCTGCGCTTGATATGTAAAGCAGGCTTGTGTAATTAAAATTTGAGACGGCCATTTATTAATGTACCCTCGTCTGATAACGAGCTTGGATCTTCTTTTTAATGCTAATGTTTGCGTAGATTGTATGAATTTTAACACAAAACTTTCCCTTCATACTTTTATGACTTTGAATAAGCTTTCGTGTCTTTGATATTAAAACATTTTCTCTATATTCCTCACATTTTGGTATTTTTAATTAAACTTTTCACAAAGCCAATTACACTATAGCAAGGTACATATGTATAATATTAACGACCTTTTTAATTTGTTTTCAAGACATACCTAACTTAAATTTAAATAACAGCCAACTTGTGTAGTTTGATTTTTAAAACATTATGCTGGTAATTGTTTTATGAAACATTCAGTCTAAAATAATATTAAAGGATGCCAAAAAATGAACAGTTAACACACAACAATAAAATATAAAAAAATAATGGTAGAGAGATCCTTTTAGTTTCTAGCTATTTGGTTTTAATTATTTTTTATCACAGAGCATATAAATACTGACTCCGGATAAGGTAATTATTTACTTTTAAATTCCATTGCACCTTGCACACAAGAAGTGCTGTAAAAGGTATTTTGGAAGGTCTTTTTCCCATTACGGAAGGAAAAAAGAGTTAAATAACATTCACTTTATTCACTGTATAGCACTAATAATACACACAGCGAGCGCTCTGGGCAATTTCACTTTTCCAAAACGCCTCAAAAGTGTCTCGTGTGTACACAGGGGTAATAAAAAAGTAAAACGTTCAATTCTTATAAAATAATTTATAATATAAACAACATTTTGAGTGTGTCCAAATACTTGTAGACAAAAACTGGATTTCACCCATTACTAATAAAGGTTTCTGCTAAAATGCTTAGCAATTTTCTTAATGGATGAAGAAGCGTCGCGCCATTTCACTGGTTATATATACACAAGTTATGATAATTGGCAGATATGGATATTAAATACAAGGTGAAATGGGGAATGTTATAATACCCAGCCAATGACAGGTCATAAGCCCTGTAAACGCCTAGATATCCATACTCCCTTCCAAACTTCTCGTCTCTGTTGAGATGTCAAATTGTAATTTATAATAGTTTAATAAAAATACTTGGTACACTTCCACTTTTGTTCACGAATCAACGCTCTCAAGAAGTTGCGGACATCTTTTTGTTATCATCTTATAATAATCTTATTATAAGATTACATCGTCTTTTTACCAGTCTAAATATGCCCGCAACGGGGTAAAAGCAACTAACAGGCGAAATAAATATAAGTGGAAGTGTATATTAAAGTTGTTTCAAAATTTAATGATGGTATTTCATAAAGTTATCGATAAAAATATAAATAAAAAGTTCGTTACCATTTAGACACGTGACTCTTCTATAGTATATTGCGTGTTGCTTTTTGGTGAGTAGCCAGGAGCCATGGGTTAGAGTGTCCTCGCTGTGAAGATAGCAGATTCTTGCTGTGTTGTCATCACTACCCAAGGATAGAATAATTCCGGTTTTTCCTCTTTCAAAAGGGACCGTAGTAAAACCTCTGCAATTAAACTGGTTTTCTTCCTCGCATTTTCTCTTGCACTACAATTTATTGTAAATAAATTAATAAACGTTTTTCGTTCCGGAGAAGCTAGATCAGATAAATCCGTGAGGGCAAGATCAAAATGTTTGTACTGTCATCGTCAAAGAGGCTGAAGCTCTTCGTGGGCTATATGGCCATCTTAATAAGTACTTAAAAATTGAAGATAAGTGATCAGACTTACACTGTGAAACTAGTGGGATGAAATTGTAAAACTTAAGCGAAAATCTATTTTTCACATTTTTTCAGTATTCCAAAATTTTTTTTACACACCAATGCAGTGCCCAATGCACCATTAAGTGGAGAAAAGGAAAAATAGAAATTGGAATAATAAAAAAATCTCACCTCCTGGGTTGATATTCCCTGAACCATGACGTCATAGTGTTTTAGTGTCTGGTTGTAGTATTCTTCATAGGAACATCTATCTATGAATTTAGGAACTAAAAATAAAATTTAAAAAACATAATAAATATGCCATCCTTTTGTCAACCATCGTAAATGTCACTTTTAAAAGGATTTATGAAAAAATTAAAAATTATAAAGCTAAGATTCAACTCCAAATATGATGTAGAACCGGTTTTTAGGTACTCGTACTAAGAGATTTGTTACTCCTTATAGAATGCGAATGAATGATTTTTAATATTACCCCTTTTACTTACGGTCTTCAATGCATTGATTTTCTTTATACCACAGGTCTCCACTGGCGACCCTAAATGACTCTGGCTCAGTGAATTTATTCTCCACATTCAGGACACACTTTCCCAGGACAGATGGGGTCCTGTGCGAGATGTGCCCATAGGGTCCAACGTCCGGGACGTTGGGGCTGGCCTCCACTTGGAACTGCGCAGACCGGAAGGTCCCAGTCGTTCCAAAACTGAGAAGTTGTTGGGAACATTGGGCGTCTGTCACGTTTGAAACAATGTTGGAAGATCCCTGGCCTAGGAGTCGGTACCCGTAGGAGCTTTCTGTGGGCCAAAGCTTTGTTTGGCAAGCTTTTGGAACTGAAAAAAAAGGAAGTTGACGTTTTTAATGAGAAAATATTGTAAAAAGAACACAGCAGTCCCCGTTATGAAATGTTATGTTAGTATTATAGTGATTTCTTTAAGTTAACAACCTATATAATAAAAGTTTAAGTTTATTTATTATAGATATTATATTTATAGTCGTTTTGGTGTATAATCAGTTAAAATAGTGTAATTCGTCATTCCTTTCTCTAATCTATTTTACATATTTTAAATGAATTATGTGGCTAGTACCCACATCAAAATTCATCACTTGATAAACATATACACATATAATGAATAGGTACACAAAACACATTATAAATTTATTACCTTAGAAAATATTGAATGTAAAAATGTCTACTGTCATAAAATGGAAAAAACACAACGATAAAGAACTGTCATTTCTACGTTCTTGTAATACTTTATTGGTTAGATAACATAATAATATGTACATCGAACAAGTTTATATCGTAATTATGTTACTGTTTAATATGAACGCTGTGTCTATTATTTATCTGTTTAGACGAGAATTTTAAAAATATGTGTTGAGTTAATAAATATTGGGTTTGATGAAAACATCAGTTCTTTATAAAAAAATGTATCCTTATTTCAAATTTAATTCATTGATACCAAATTGAGGTATTAATAAAGTACTCTGCGTATATATTTTATAAAGACATAAGATTATTGTACATAATTACCGTACACCGAAAAGAAATCGCGAAATCGGTATGAATGTTTCATATTACATTAAATGTCAAAATACAAATTCTTATATTGCGTAATTGGGTTCTTCCCGTTTTTTTTATTTTTTATTTTAAAACTTGATTAAAAAATTACAATATCAAGGGAGTTTTTTTTGAAATTTTTACGATGTCATATGAATTTTTTTGCTCGCCAAATCCTTCATTTGGCGCGCATGCGGTGTGACGTCACAGCAATATAGGCGTTCACTTAGTAATGAATTTCACGCCTTTCATGGTGGACGGGTATGACGTCATTAACCAATAACGGGCGTTAAAAATCATTCGGATTTTTGTGTTTTTAAAACATAAATTTATAAATGAAAACAACATTTTTGATCATCGTGTTTTATATCGTTGGAATTGTAAAAATATACTTTAAATATTTATAACGTTTTTAAGAATATTCGTGTTATCGGGAAGAACCCTATTGTGGATGTTTTCGAACACGTAGCGTATAAAGAGAATCAAAAATATTCATTGGTGTAGATATTCGCTAATAAGCGGAATGGGGAATGTTGTAATACGTCAAGTGGCCATTTAACCCAGCCAATGACAGGTCGTAAGCCCTATGAACGCTTGAATATCCATATTCCCGAGATTGAAGAAGGCTTTTACATATCTGTAGATTTGATACATAATTAAAGTTTTCAATTGCAGAGACTGAAGTAAAAACATACTAAAAACAATAATTATTGTTCACAATAAACAGTAAAATGTGCTTTTTAAAACTTACCATCTATACAAGTTCTTATAAAGTAATTGGCATCATTATCAATAACGAGATCTTCAATATTGGCCACTGGTAGACCGACACACTCCATACTCTGATGCAGCACGACAACACTGTAGCACTCTCTGATTGCCTGGCACTTCTTCAAGCAGTCCAGGGAGCTCCACATGGAGCCAGAGACGTCTCTATCTCTCATGATGAAGACAGCTTCTTTCAAGGCATTTTCTGCTCCCGGTCTCACTGCCAATTTCTTCTCGAAAGTTCCAGAAATGCCAAAAGGGCATTCGAAGAAAGCACCTGTAGAAATACACTTAATGAAAATAGATAACAAGAGGAAAGTTTACGAAACAGTATTTGCTTGCACAATCCACGAGGAAATGACATCAGAGCACACATCATACAATCGAAGTCAGTCTTAGAGAGGAAGATTCTAAGGTTCATCGGCATCGCAGGGAAAAGAACTCTGTATACAGGATAAAGAACTCATAAGTTATCTTTAATCTGTAAGGTGTGGTAAAATGCACAGATAACGTTAAGAAATTCGACGATAATTGTATCGAAAAATCCTGTACACAAAAATCATTTGGCTGTCTAAAGTCCAGTTTTATCAAATCTGGTAGATTTTGTATATCTATAGACATATTTGTTATAATGGTTACCATTGGCGGTTATCCCTATAGGTCATAGGGTCAATGACCTCCCAAACTAGAGGTCCAAAATTTAAAAATAATTTTTAAAAAAAAATTAAAATTAAAAAAAAAAAAATTATAACTTCATCAACCTACATAAAAATACAACAGGTTAAATGTATAGCATCACAAATAAACACCCCTCATTTAAACAATAAAATAACTGCTAATTTGCGCATCAATAATATACGAGTTGAAAAATCAACTCGCGGTCAATTTTTGTATTGACCGCGAGTTTCTGTAGGTAAAGCCGACCCATCTCATACAACAGTGATTATGTCAAATTTCTTGTCAATAATTTCAGTCTCAAAATATAACACGGTATGGGGCACTGCCGCGCATGAAATAGGTATACTTGCAGTTCATGAGAAGAAACGGGATACATATAGA
Source organism: Micrasema minimum (assembly GCA_022494985.1). Lineage (NCBI taxonomy): Eukaryota > Metazoa > Arthropoda > Insecta > Trichoptera > Brachycentridae > Micrasema > Micrasema minimum. The sequence continues at coordinate 5,630 of JAGVSP010000256.1, read as the reverse complement.
CAGAATAGGATACATACTACGTGAGAAGACAGAAAGAGACATCGAATAATACGCTTATGTGTCACCGTATAAGTGCGAGAACTACACAATACTTCGTTTGCGAAACAATATCCTATTTATTGTGTCCAGCTTTTGTTGGCATAGCGGTATAAGTTTTTTTTAATGAGTTATAAAAGCAGTTTTACCCTATAATGTCTTAGAAAAGTTAAGTTAAGATATAGATCTGGGAGTAGGTGTATAAAATGTATATCCTAATGGTTATTTTTAAATAAGTTAATTTTATAAAATGAAATTCGACAACATGAATAACTTAAAATGGCCCTTTAAAATGAAATGTGTGACATATTCCCCTTTTATTTCGACTTCAATATTTAATAAACACGTGTTATAGTACATTTAGCCTTGGCTTAAGTATCTGGCTTATCTCAAACAAAGACATGTTTATCATCATTTATCAGTTCTCGGCATATTTTTGACGAGAGAGCAATGTACTTCCTGTTTTTAATATTGATTAATCGCTCACATTTTGGGCATTTCGGGTATTTTGCATAACGGGTAGAAAGAAGTGAAAGTAAATTCTTATTATATTATGTATATTATCATATTTATTTAGGACTATTAGAAATATAGTTTTTGTTGTGAAAACCCGTAAAAACTTATTTAGTGACATTGCGTAAATAAATAGTGTTTTATAAAAATCTCCAAGATGAATTCCGCTAGTGAAATTTTAAAAGAAAAAGCATCAAACTCATTATCAAACTATGAAAAAAGAGTTCGAATAATAACATTGGGATAACATTGGGACGACCATTACCTGTCTTAAAAAAATCGTAAATTAACGAAAGTAAAAAAAACAAAGATTTAAAAAGATATTTTAATACTAAAAGTTACGATTTAAGGACAGAAAATTTGATTTGATTTACAAAAAGTATTAAAATAATCAAGTTTTATAAATAGTGTTTTTATCTATGTATCAGGTATCAGTATCTCCATTTGAGTATTTAATTTAAACTAAAGTTACAAGTTAAACCATAAAGTGTATATTTGTGCATTGAAATGGATCCATATGAATGTAAGTACCTAATCATTTTTTTGTTTGCGTATTGGTACTCGTCAATTCGGATTTCTTAAATATGTATAAGAAAAATATTTTTTTAAATGACCCCCCAGTTTTGAACCCCTTTAACCGCCACTGATGGTTACATCACAACAAAAATAAACCAAGCAATTGAAAAAGTATTTAGGTAATTTCGTTCATTATGCATTGAGCATTACTTAATAGCTGTAACTTCAAGAAACAAAACTAATGTTTTATTGTTATAATTCTGCATTCATATTATTTGTTTTGTATTGAATGATTTTTATTCGTTTTATATACAATTCGGACGACTGAACGAAATAAATCAACTTGTAGAAATAATAATACCACCGCAATTTTTTTTACATGGAAATTAAAATTTAAAAAATACGCAAATTCACTTCTACGAAGGTTTATATTCAATTTTAAAATAGTGAGGAAATTATACATGTACGTGAGAGAGAGTATATTTTTGTGTGAGCGAGATCGAGAGAGTGAACCAAGTTGTGGCCGATAAGTTACGAGAGGTTAGGTTAATTACGAATAGCTCTGAATTATAATTTGTATATTTAAAGCCCACTCCACCACGACCTTTTCCTACATTTTAGCATAGAAATCTTAGCCTATTTTATGTTTATATTTAGTTTATCATTTGTCACATAACGCAATTTTTTTTTCAATAAAAAAAGAACAACGAGGCTAGAACAAATTAATATTTGTAATATTTTAATATTATGATGTGCAAGTATGTATGTTATAAACATTCAAAATATTCAAATACCCTTTTTTAACTTTGCAACTAAAAAAACTTTCGTTTTATGTAACGTATATTTAGGTACGTCCTTACTACGTGAAAAATAATTTACTTAAAAAAAAAGTAGTAAAATTAATGTGTAACTTTGTGATGTCATTATAATTCGCCAATATTTCTTTGTTCTTATACCGTTCGTTTCAACGAAAGCAAAAGTGAATTTTCCTTCAAGGAAAGTAGTTTGCTCCTCTAGCCTCTATGACCTGTAAAATTTCCCTTTCAGTTAGTATAGTAACTGGTAACTGTCCCACATATTATGCAGTGCAGGTGATAAGCGCTATCGGGCTGTTTTGAAACAACTCATTACCATTTACCATCGCTTCGTGTTAGTCTATTTTGCAAAGCCGTAGTAATTATTTCACTGCGTTCTGTTTATTGTGCAACTGTCATTGAATTGAAGATACTAACCCATTGTTTATTATTTTTTGTATCGGTTTATTACGTACTTATTGACGTTTGAGTTGTCACTATCGACAACATCCGCTTCAAGGATGATGCGCTGAATAAAAATCTTCGTACTTTGATCTTTGATGAAATATGCATAAAATAAACTATTATATTAACCTATTCCCGTATTAAAACATCATAAAGAAACGTTATTCTACGAAGAATTTTTACCTTGAGATAAATACAGAACATGTTAATTTTTCAACTGATTTCAACAACATTTGTTTAAATTTTAAAATGAATTCCACTATATATGTGAAATGTTTTGCTACGATGTAAATATTCACGGTGACTTTTCTTTTCTAGGTTTTATTCAAATATAACACATCCATTTTATTAGATATACCTTCATCAGAACATTACTTCGAAGGCAAAAATTACCCTTCGTAGGATGTATTGCAAAACAATAATAATTCGAAAGCATAAAAATAACACCGCATTGCTTGCCTGTACAAAACTACTATTGCTACTTTTCCTTATCCGCGCCAAATGGTGCCTGCATCGGTACACCAAGTGCAGAGTATTTTGATCATTTTATTACAAATATGAAGGTAAGATTATCAGTCATACGCTTCAGTGCCAGTCCAAGGTATCACACATGAAATATTAATATGAAAATTATATGTAAATAAATATTTCATGAGACCTCATACACGGTAGCCAAAAATGCGGTACAACTATGCAGGCAGACGGCCTGTAGGTACATGTACAAATGTACATAATAATATGTATAATATTCTTTATATTTATTTGGCCATCACAATAATTGGCAAATAAAGTAATATTGTGGGTAAGTATGTAATTGTTACTTTAACAAAATTGCGTAGATAAATGTTGCATTGTTCTGTTCAAATTTATTATAATAAAGTACTTACTGTATGAAAATTACTATTATACCTACGTGCAGGTATATCTTTCTATGTACCTCTTAATAAAAAGGAAATTGCTATTTTATTGACTGTATATGATGTTCGATTATGTTGTTAAAGTTTTTAGCATTTCCTTTCATTTTCATTCAGAATGTTTTATTATTTCACAATATCTAAGCAGCAAGAATTGCAGCTTAAAATACGTTAGAAAGCTATTTATACTACTTCTACTACTACTTTCCCTATCCGCACCCAATGGTGCATAGGGCACTGCATTGGTACACCAAGTGCAGTGTCTCTTGATCATTTTATTACATAAAGGTAGGGTGATCAGTCTTACGCTTCAGTACCAGTCCAAGGTATCACACTTTATGCATTCTACTTTCAATTTCCGGTTCGAAGTTAATCTTAATATTTTTTAAGAAATAATATGTTTTTACTATTAATATCATAGATTTCCCATTCTGTCTATTTACTGGTATACATATAATCTGTGATTCTGTCTATTATGACTTATGACCATATCTGCCAATTGTTTGCACCTATTACACTTTTATTCTAAACGTCTAATATGTATTCAGAAATACGTACCTACCTAAGTATAGTCAATTTAGATTACATATATTATGTACTTAAAAATGACTATAATAATATTTTTCAAAAGTTTTTAGGTAGGTACTGCAATTTAGCTTAATATTTAAAAGTTCTTAATTTGGTAAATAATATTGCTCTTTCCTCCATACTTAAATGACTGATTTTAAAGTTCGTACGTACATTCACTTTCGATTTTTGACAACTGAGCCTTGATTGGAGCTTTTCTGTCACATTTGGAATAGAATCACAAATTTGATAAATGAATTCATATCATCTATTGAACTTAATTCGTACGTTTGTGAGTGGCCTAAATGCATAAATCTCATTTTGGCCAATAATCCCACATATTCGATAATTTCTCCACCTGAAAGCTCCGATTATTGTATGAATAGTTGAATAGTGAATAGCGAAAAGGCAAATTTATGCACCATATACTTCTCACATACACTACGCATACATAATACATATTTTACATTCTATTATGCTCAACAAAACACGAAATTTAGATCGAAAATTTATTCTAAACGAACGACATTTCTTCTTCTACTTTTTCTTTATCAAATTTATTTTTTAGTCGAAATGTTAAAATCATACTAATAGATACTATTACTTTCTCTTACCCGCGTTCAATGGTGCGTAGGGCACTGAGTTGGTGCCAGTTGGTAGATTAACGCGCTAAGGGCTTTTTAAAGGCACCTTAAGTATGTACGAATACCAAGTGCATTAAATTAATGCATAATTACTAGCTTTTCGAATAATTCGAAGCTGTTGCTTCCCTTATAATTTCTCCATAATTCAGACCAAAAAATTATATAAGTAATTTTTATAAAGATGACCAATTTTAAGTTATATCAGATGTAACTAACCACTCAAAACATTTTAGTAATAAAACACCTGCAATTAGACAGGAAAATCAAACATATTTTTTTTTTAAATGGAACTTTTATCTTAAAAAGAAAGCTAGCAATTCACTTTATGAAGTATTATGGCCGACGTGACTGATAAATCAATGAACAAAGAATTCCCCACCCGTATTCCAAGCTTCTAAAATCTAGAAAGTACTTAGATAAATTACAGTTTACCCTATCTAAGCCCAAGAGAAAAACCTGCGTTCAACCTATGTAAAATTTTAATATCTCTTTCACATTTTTCACAGGAAACAATAAGAAAATTCTTTACCCGCATACCAGTACCTACCAGAAGACACACATGGTTTACGTTTATTTTTCAAATTTTCACCTAAAAGACTATTAAAATTGTATGGGTAGTACGAAATATATTACAATGTAAGAGTTTTTTACTATCTACACTCAACTAAGAAGGCTTTCTTTTTCTCATATCTGTATTTTATGCCTGCTCTCGTGAGATTTCCTCGCCAAGTAATGGTTTTTCTTTTAGTTTAAATTATTAATTATCGATTTGCTTACTCTAGATACCATATCCTTGCTTTTAACTTTAGTAAAAGGTTTATCGGTAATGAAAAGATAGAACAAATTAATAACAGGGAAGAAGGTAGATAACAAATATTATTCAAATGCTTTATTGATAAAAATCTGTCAATATGGTATCTTTATGTTTTATTTCTGTATTATGTCTAACTACTGTTAAACTGCTAATCACAAAGAAACTACGCGGATAATCATAAATAATAGAGGCTCATTTTCTTAGAATTCCGTATAATTTATCACGGTACAACCGGTAGTGAACTTATAATCGAATCAAGTAGACAATGGTAATTATTACAACACTTAATTTACATAGTAGATACACAGAAACATCTCAATTTCACACATCTAAATCACCTTCAAGCGGTAATTGAACTTATTAAAAA
>JAGVSP010000255.1:0-142279 GCA_022494985.1 Micrasema minimum | reverse complement strand
TAATATTTTAGTACCTGTACCTCTGTGACTTTATAAAATAACCTATATTATTCAATCCTCCAAGGTACTAACATTATTTAAAAATTTTTACTATTTAATTGTCCAAAAAAAGGCGAAAAGATGAAATTGTATAACATTATCATACCATATCCGATCCCTATGTGGAGCATATGGAATCCACAAACTGCCTCCAGGCTAAGCGTTCGGCCGCCAGCTCCCGTGAATCCTCCCAAGTCAAGTCCACGTCCCTTAGCTCTGACGCAAACTACCGACGAATTGTCAACAGTGGACGACCAGGACGCCGAGAACCTGATGCCTTGTAAAATAGACAAGCATGGTTAAAGCTCTCGGGAGGAATACGTAGTACATGGCCTAGCCAGCCTTTGCCGGATGACAGTAGATACCAAGGGTTGCTGTGTCCGTTGCCTCACCTCTGTGTTCCTTACAAAGTCAAACCACCGCACACCTAAAATTCTTCTAAGACACCTATTCTCAAAACTCTATTCTCAGAAGTCTGCTATCTTGGGGTCTGGTTAGGTGCCACGATTCGCAGCCATAGAGGAGAGCAGGTGTGATGCAGGAGTTATAAAGGCGGAATTTTGTTTTAACCGAGTAAACATCCGATCTCCAGGCAGCTTTCATACTGTTCAATGCGGCGCCCGCTACTCGAGGCTACCCAGTTCTTTCTGAACTCTGCCGTTTTCTGTCATGTGCGCTCCCAGGTATTTGAAACTCTCGACCCTTTCGATGACTTGTCCCGACAAAGCCAGGGGGATCTGGGCATCTTGACACGAGCTGTTACACATGACATAGGTTTTACCAGTGTCGATTTTTAAACCCATTGTTTAACAATTAATTGAAATTCTCCCCGAAATAATTTAGGAGTCGCATACATTTTAGATATTAATTAACCTGCACTTCAGTCACCAATCTAAGACGGTAATCGTTGAAATCTCTTCTATCGATTACAGTAAGTTATATACTTTACTCGTCACAATTTAGCATAATATACGATATTATCTCAATGTAGATAAATTGGCGATAGCGCAGATGCGTGTTAGTATCGTCTTTATTATAATCATAATTTGTGGAATTGGAATATTTCATTATCTAATTTTTCAGGTAAAACCAAAGTCCTCATAAGTATGTGCGTTTACCACCATGTGCTATTTTATAAATTCATATAAAAGGCAAGATCGCTTTTTTCAGTTGGCCACAACTGTCCCCGTAATCTGGGGGCCAATTGCACATTCAAACACCAGCGGTGCACGCATGCAGTATAAACATGCACCCATGGACAGAGAACAGAGAACAGAACATAATATAACGCAGAACAGAAATAGTGCATTAAAGCGAGAGTATTTCCCTACGCAATCTGCCCGAAGCCGAATCCGTAATACCATGTGCATTTTAATTATTTTTATGAGATAGGGTTGAAATTATTTATGTGTGTACACAGACCATTTACCAAAGCATCGTGGGTTCCTGAATGGCAACTAATAAATAATAGGTGACATTCTGGTAACGTGGAACAGCCGACATAAACTTTTATGTCTTTTTTTCGGTAATTTTTTGTGGAGTGGAATGATTTTTTGAATTATGAGACATACCAACTTAATTTTTACTATGTAATCTCTAAGTACAATATTTTTGTAATGAGTCTCTTTGTTTTAAATACCTACCTTAAAAAAAATGGTCCACTAAATAAGTAATTTACCAATTTTTAATTACATATTATTCAGCGTTACTGGTGTTCATTTTAAATGTTTTTATAATCTTCTACTACTACTACAACTCTCTCCCTTATCAGCACCTAATTGTGCATAGAACACAGCATTGATACACAAAGTGCAGTGAATCTTGATGATAATTTGATGATCTTGATACTTACCTAAAAACTAATCTTAAATGAATTAATATTTTTCTATTTTTGTACGTACCGACCCAACCGTCAAACCTACGTTGTTTTAAATATAAAAGAAAACAAGAGAATATTCAGGTGTTTCTGGTATGTTTTTATTCCGCAGATTTAATGTTTTTTATTTCATAACATTACGTACCAATCAACTGATCATTTTGGAGTAATGAGTCCTTTTACCTTATATGTATGTATTCTTATTAGTTATTTAATAAAATAATGCTAAATGGCCCAAAAGCCGAGATTATCCTCTGAAGCCTTGAAGAAATAAACAAAAATTTCTCTTTCCGTTTGTGAAATTTCCTTTTGAGTTCATAAGGTTTGCGTAATTAATTGCAAAATTAAATGCAAAAATCACAACAGACATATACATCAATGATCGACTAACTTACTAAAAGTTAAACTGATTTAGTAAAAACCGTAAGTACCTACCTACTCGTACATAACAAATAACATTATGACAACGTTATGTATAATCCTTGACCATTATACTCGTAACTTCTCAAATAATTAATTTAATCTGCAATAAAATTGACCATTAGGGACTTGATCTTAAATGGTCATATTGTTCAGGTATCCTTACTGTAAACAACTCAAGACAAAACATCCTTTCTTTTCATACAAGACACAATGTTAAAGCTCACAAAAGGTAGTCAGTAGGTACACCATGCTGTATCCAGTATCCATGGTGATTCCAGAAGCGTAAACAAGAATCTTCAATCACAAGTCCTTAGTATTGTACCATGTTCCCTGCCAATGGCCAAGCTTTGTCCCAATTTGAGATGTCTCCCTGAATACGGTATTGTTGTGGGCAAGAGAATATCTAGTTTGCAATTTTGTGTGGGTTTTATAGTTCAGAGAGTTCACGTTTATATTTTTCATGCTCTGATTATGCCATTATGTAACATAACTGACCATAAGTAACACTGTATTATAGGTTTTGCTATGACGTACATGATGCAAAATAAATGTAGAGTTTGAAAAACCTTAAACAGAAAGGAACATTCAAAAAAATCGCTTTCAATTATGATCTCACCGGGAATCGACCCCGGAACGTCCGTCCCGGAGTCCAGCGTCTCAGCAATTACGCTACGTAAGCCGCATTACGATATTATTATAATAATTATTATGATTAAGTAAAATATTTATTTGGTTATTAGGGCAGTAAAATTTAATATATTATTTACCCAAAAATTCATTACACAAATTACAAAACATGATTAAAATACAAGACATTCGTCTATAAAGGGACCGAGTTTCTTGATGGAGGGAAGATTGAGGAACTTTGATTAATTTTGTAAAACTGAAGCTCGTGGTTTTAATCAAGGTTCTACGAATAACGTAAGTAATATTACGACATGCAATATAATAAAAACCTACATACTATTTTTTTTTTTGAAATTTTAGATTGCAATTCATTAGGTACGAAAAATATTTTTTTAAATTTTTGTTATCATTATTATGTCCACAATTAATTTTTAAATCATCTTTATCGCGATTTTCGCCCAAAACTCATTATATATGGTAGGATGTGTTTATTAATTTCAAAGCGTCTCTTAACCAAGTTTTGATGTAAGAAGCGAATAAAATAGAAAAAAAGTACATAGCCACTTCTCTGGTTCTACATATTATATTCAGTACGACCCTTTTGTGTGCGCTTAGGAGACGGGTGCTTTTAAAGCATCTGTTTGCGTTCAATCCTTTTAATGAGCTCCGTTTTTAAATATTTTTTACGAGGAATCTTTTGAATTTTAATTTGTTTATTTTACACGGAAAAAATTCAAAAATAATCATTTTTAAATATTTACCATTGACTAAAAAAAATTACGGAATTTAAAAATACCCATTTCTCCATTTTGCATAAACAATTCAATTACAGCCGTCATTTGGTCTGTCCATCTTTCAGGGGACCGTCCTCTCGCTTGCTTTCTCTCACAACTAGTGATAACCAGCTTTCTGACAAGGTGCACGAAATATTATACAATTATTTTCTAGCACGTCGGCTTCGGCGTCGTTGAGAGCCTTTCGGTAATCTTGAGTTCCTTAGTGCGTCATTCCTCCAACACTGCATATCGAAAGCATCCAATAGGTATACATCGAGTAAAAAAACTCGTAGTACAAAGTACAACCCAAAAACTGGTGAATCTATATCATATTTTGAGTCAAATGTGTATGATTTTGATTGAATCTGAGCTTGAAATTTTTATTTTTTCGTCTCATAAAAGCTCTCATTATTTCCGCAGATTAAGTAACACAGCGTATACATGGTGAAACCAAAACTCGATGTACAAGCGGAAAACCAGTGAATCTACGTCATATACGAGGCGATTTTATGGATTTTTTTTAAAAAAAAAATTATTTGTAGTCTTCGAGTAAATTGAGTACGAAGTTTTTTCCGAACAATTTTTTCCAAATTGTTTTTTTTAAAATATAATTTATTTTGTCAAATTAATAGTATCCATATACAAAACAAAATAAAAAATCGCATTTGAATAAGAATTTATGCAATTTTACTTAATCTGAGGTAGATACTAATTCAAGCTTTCGAAGAAAAAAATTGTTTTTCAAGCTTGGATTAAAAAGTTATATTACACATTCGACTCCAAATATGATGTTGATTCACTAGTTTCCCGCTTGTACATCGAGTTTTGTTACACCACGTATAGGTCATTAGAAGCAAAATTAAAAATCTCCGTTTTCACCAAGGCTCATAATCGCCTAAAACTGATTAGTATTGTCTTCTGCGCCATGTATTTCCGAACCATGTCTAACTTGCTCCTAATAACCTCATATATTTTTTTCATCAGCATAATATATGGAGTGGAATCAGACTGAAAGTGATATATTATTAGTATTTTCCAAAAAGTTTAAAAAAAAATTTAAATGCATACAACATATAATTTACAATATATTTTCCATTTAAATATTTTGCTTTGATAACAATAATTTAAAGAGAACTTATGCTCATAAAAATACGGATTTAAATTTTATCGGATCATAATATATAATTAATCAGGGAGTTAAAAAACTACGATATTGTATAACTATTTATTTATTTCAATGCAAAAAAATAAGATTTTTTAACATCAATTCTTATATTGTTTATTCTTATCCAAAGCTTTTATTTTCTTGAATATTTTCAGAGATATAGATTGTGGATGCACCATTTGTATTTCTGGAAGTCCTTTCATATAGATGTACTGTCAATAGAGCCGGAGAGTAAAAGACAATGATGGGGGTGGTTTGTTCAGGGTTTTATAGCCCGAATTCTTTGATAAGAATTGTCGTAAACTGTTATTCCTCACGTACACCAGCGGATGTGCTTGGATGTACTCATACTTTGGGTTTTTTCTAGATAACCACTAAATATGAAATAACATTTTAATTAATAGAAAAATAGAAAAATAACTGATAACATAAAGTTTCCACGGTACTCGTTGGAACAATATTAGTCACATTTAAAATCAAATCAGTAGAATTGTATGAGTTCACAAAATCAAATATGGAATCATCTGAAACCTGGTTTATGACAAAAGGTTCATCTGGATTTGTTAGTCTAATAATCTTAATATTAGGTACAATTTCCTTTTTTAATACATTTAAGTCATTAGAAGTTAATACATTTTTTAAAGTTATTATATCTTGAGATTTTGATATATTTTGTTGAACAGATACATCTTTTTCAACAGATACATTTTTTTGAACATCTATGGTTTTTTGAACATTAGTGTTTTTGGTATAGTTTTTGGTACAGTTTCCTTTTTTAAAAAATTCTTAAGGTTACATTGTAAAATTTAAGCAAAGCTTAATTTTGTTTAAAATATTTCATTCTAATAGAAATATAAAAGTTAAAATAAGATTTTAAAAATAAATTTTACATAAGTGTAAAATGTAGAATAAGATTTACTTAGGTACTTTCTAATAGAAAATATAAGATAATTTTTACATAGGTACTTTCTAATAGAAAATATAAGATAAGTTTTACATAGGTACTCTCTTAAGATGGAAGGTTGTATACAAGAGGTAAGTAGTAAAATTTCATACATAATGTTGTATGTTGGTTAGCTAACTAGATGGTAAAAGATGTAAGTATAATATTATACATAAAATTTTATCAAGAATAAAATTTAAAATTTTCATCTTTGATTTATGTCAAAGTAAAACTCTGATCTATGCATGCTTTAAAATTTCAAACTATTATATCAAAATATAGGGCTCTACCATATAATTATACAATGCTTGTCAAATGTAATCAATTGATTAACAAATTTAAGAGACATTCTAGCTCTTCTAAGAGACATTCTAGCTCTTATGACTTCTAGGTCATTTATTTACGGAGAATTCTCACAACAAAAAACGAGAAAAAAAGTACTTTTTTAAACATATCGATCACTGTCGAATATAATTGTCGAACATAATTGTCGAACATAATTGATTGTCGATCATAATTGTCGAACAATACAAAACACAACATTTCGTTGACTTGCCTAAACTTTTTATAAATGTACATATTGTACTACACTGTACTGTCTATAGATGCAGATACAGACTTCGAAGATTTTTTAAATTTTTGTCATATAATATAATATAATATAATAATAATCAAACAACAAATAACAGATGATACATAGGCTATACTTAAGCCAAGGCCTTTATATAATAACATTTGTTTGATTCTTTGGTACCAAAATATAATAATAATTATAAAACATTCGCAATGACAAATAGCGATAACAATCAGGTATAATAAACAAGTATAATATAATATACTATAAGGACAATATTAGTTACACTGAACTAAATTTTTAAGAATAGGTATTATCTCTCAAAGGTTGCATAGACCTTGTAGTCGTAGGGGACGTAATGGGTGTATCTTCCCTGAGTCGATCCTCGCTATTTATATTAGTTAAGGATATAGCTGGGTATCTGTCACGGACTGTATTATTTCTGGGACGACTAGCAAAACACTGATTATATATTTTTACGCAACAACCGTTGTCGTTATTATTAAAATGTTTTTTATATCTCTTGTATAATTTAAAGAATATGAATAGACTTACTATTCCAAAAAGAGATAACAGTATCGAGCTATAATAAGACGTATACTTTACTATATATGGTTTATCTTTCATATTTTTAAGTTCTTCATCGAACATATTTAATTTATGTGACGCGATTCTTAATCCGTCTAGATCAATGTTTGATATTGACATTGGAATCAAATTCGGTATAGTCATGTTGACCTTCGTTTTGGTACAACAGTCATCATCTATGATGCTAAATTCATATATTGGTAAACTCACATTAAGAGTTATATCATTAGATGCAGTAAATGTTAATGATTTTGAATAGGCTGAACATGGCTTTTTCAGTTTTAATATGCCTGTTCCCAATATATTGATTTCTTCAATTTTATTTGTTTTACAATCTATGGATAATCTTGTTTTTAAGGATTGTACAAAAATCCATTTATTATTTAAAATTTTGTGCCAAATATTTATTTTACCAAAAATTGTTCTTGTCTCGCAAGAATTTGGAATTTTATTAATGTTTGATGTTAATATTTCTGTTTCACATGTTGGATTGTCAATGGTTGACAATATATCCATTCTTTTACATATTAGTCGTTGAGTTGTAACGTATTTACAATCATTTAGATCATTCATCCTAAAGTATAATGTTTTTGATGTTGATATAGCAACATATGGAAATTCATTTTTTATTAAAGAAAAAGTTTCTGGTTGATGAACATTATGTGGAATTGGCAATGGAATGACTTTATTTAACTTGAATAAATGAGTCTGTACTAATGGTATTGAAATTACGTAGATTATTTTGTTATCTTTAAAATAAGAAACAATTGTTGCCAAATTCAATATTAAATTAATGTTATCTAAAGTAGGTGGTATAATGAATTCTCTTCCATGAGCAATATATTGAAGATGATTTGTCAGCTCATATTGTGCTTTAGTCGGTGTAATTACCGATGGATGAATATGATTATTCTTTCCAAACATTATCGATTGTGTTATATCTTCAACACGTGATCTAACTTCTTCTACAACGTCTCTTAGTAAATTCATCTGGTTTATTAACAAAGCATTCATGTCAGCAAGTATAGACTTAGTCTTAACCTGTGTCATGAAATTGTGAATTTCAGCTAAATTTTTGTTCAAAATTATTTCATTTGTTTTAAATTTCTCGATTGAATTATTAAAATTTTGAATAGTACTGGTTACTACTTGTGTTTGATCAATTAATAAATTTAAGATATGCTCGTCATCTTTAGTTACTTTAGAAATGGCTTCATTATAGTAAGTGGCATCTGCGGAATCAAGTGTTCCAAACAGTGTTTTGAACGCCTTGCCTACTCCGTCAAACCAACCTCTTTTTTCACGATTGTTTGAAATAAGATGAGAGAAAGATTCTACTTTGTTTTCTAAATTTGCAATAATATGTTTAATAGATGTTAATGATGTTTTACAAGTATTTTCGATTTGAATTTGCTTTATGTGTAAACATGCGGATTCCGTTTTGTGATATATATTTGTAGCTTTTTCGAGTTGTGGCTGAATATTAGAAGTATCTTGAAACGTAACTAATCTCCAGTAATCGTTGTACACTTTAACTTCGCCTATAAAGTCGAAATATAATCCAACACCTTTATCAATTGGAGTTATGTAGTCGTTTTCAGCTCCTATTATCTTGATCATCAGCATTACTTGAATGAGCCTGTAAGAAATATTTATTTATTTGATTTACATGGCATCTCGCTAATTTTCTATTCACTTTCTTTAGTGATTCTTGAGTTTTGCAAAATTTAGATTTCAATTGGCTTAAATAATCGTTGTAAGTAGATGTCGAAGTATCATTTCTTGACAAATTTCTCTGTAATATTGGATTTTTACCATAGACTTACTCATAAGGAGTGAATTAGTTGTAGCTTGTATGTTAGAATTATAGCTTATCATTGCTATAGGTAAATATTTATCTCAACCTTTCTGATATTTATTCACGTATATTTTCGAAAAATCTTTTAGTGTCGCATGACTTCATTCTAATGTTCCGTTAGTCATAGGGTGGTGGGCTAGACGTTTTTATGATTAGTATTTAGAAGTTTTGTTATTTTATTAAATAACACTGACATAAAATTTTGACCTTGGTCCGTCAATATTGTTTTGGGTATACCAAAATATGAAACAAATACGATAAATTGAGTTGATATCTCTTCTGCGGTTGCGGTTTTAATAGCGTAGGCTTGACTGAATTTCGTTAAGTCGTCCTGCAACGTGAGGATGAACTTGTTATTATTAGGTGTTCCCGGTAAAGGTCCTACGATATCTAACGCTACTCGTTCAAAAGCTTCCGTTGAAGTTGTTGTTATCTCCATTAATGCTTTATTGTTTCTTCTATACGTTTTGTTCATTTGACAATCAGGGCAATTCTTTATGTAATCTGAAATATACTTTTTCATTCCCTTCCAATAATATTGATATTTTATCCTATTGTACATCAGAATTGTGATTTTCGACAAGTATTCTAGGCATTTCTTCAGGAAAACATTTTTATTTTTCATTTTGTTTAAAACATTTTTGTTTATTTTTATTCCTGTACCGTTAAATACGAATAAAATCATTTTGCTTGTTTTTTTTTTTTCTAAATTCATTGAGTTAAATGGATCTTGGAAATTTGAAATTGAAAAATTTTCAACTCTATCTTCTAATATTTTTACTTTTCTTAAAAAGTTATTTAACGAAATAAATATGTCATTATCAGACGCTTTATCATATGATACTATGTTTCGTTGTTACTTTTAGTAATTCTGGTTTTCTAAGGATTTAGGAGTAACATCTTTATCTGTTATCACATGTCCTAAATAAGTAACTTCTTTAAAGTTCGCATTTATCTGGTTTAATTTTTTAATTAAATTTTCTCAATCTTTGAAATATTTCGCGCAATTTTTTTTTTTTTTGATCTTTTAGAAATGAAGTGAATATAATTAATTCGTCAAGGTAAACCAACATTTGATACCTTGTATTCCAGCTAAAACTGTGTCCATTAATCTTTGAAACGTAGCAGGTGCATTATTTTTTTTTTTCTTTAATTCTCAAGCATTCTGATTCGAAATGACCTGAGGAATTGAGAAAGCTGTTTTCTTGCTATCTTCCTCGTTCATTTTTATTTGATGAAAACCTGATTTAAGATCTAACGTCGTAAAGTAAGTACTGTTTCTAATTGATCTAATATTTCTGTAATATTAGGTAAAGGGTATGCGTATCCGATTGTGACGTCATTAAGTTTATGAAAATAAACCTATGCTCAATTGCTGTAGTGGTTGAAAGGTTATCATTATCAGTTGAAAATGTGTCACTAAATTCCCCACATATTTAAAATATATTTTATCTCTTCTCTATTTAAATATTCAATTTTAATAAGTGATTCGGTCTTATCTGTTTCATAACCGGAAAACTTCTAGGCTTATCTACTAAATATGAGTAGTTCTGGTCAAGCGAAGTTGACATTGAAAATATTTTTACAGTTTTAATTGTGGTATTTAAAATTGATATAGTGGCTTAGTGGTTAGCATTTACACTAGTTAACGCGTTCGCTACTTCGATTCCTTTCGCAATTTGGAAGTCTAATATTAGTATTTTCTTTACTTCACATTAATTTTTTATAACGTTTCTGATCTAGGTTTCAATTTATAGATTATTTTATTATGTAGATCAATTTTTAATTCATAAAGTGATATTACTTTATTCGATCCGAAATTAATATTCGCTTTAATTTCTGAGAGAAAATCGTTACCAATGATTCCGTCATATTCTAAATTGATATTAGAATTACATGAAATTTATATTCAATTTTATTAAATAATTTTAATTTTATAGTCCCATCCGTTTGATTGACAGTCTCCTCTTTTTTGCTTGTTCCTTGTATTTTATTTTTTTTTTTTCATTTTGATTTATGAAATTTAAATAGTGATAGTTGAGAGTGTCCTTTAAAATTAGGCTTACAGAATTTCCTGTATCCAATAAGAAGTCGTTTATTTGACATTCTTTCAAACCTTGATTGAATTTAATTTTTATATACGGCAAGATTTTAATGATTTTTTAAATATATTTAATGTTTTTATTACATTATTAAAGACATCATTTTTCTCTACTCTAACGATACACATCGTAGACTCTTGATAGTTTAATGGTTGACGCTACCATCCTTCACATTATTATCTGCTTTTGATCCATTATCATTCAAGCATTTAAACTTTTGATTAGGATACATACATATACATGTTTTAAATATAGCAATTTTAAAATCATAGTGCATTTGATTTGTTTTTTCACAATAGGAACATAATTTTATTTTATTTTCGGTTACAAAATTTACTCAGTCCGATAAGTTATTGTAATTAATTTGATATCGAATGCAATCATATGTGTTATGACAACTTTAATGATGGCAACTACCAGATTTACTGTGATTATTGATTCTATTAGTTTTTCCTCTTGCAAAGCAATTTGGTCAAAGGGCCAATATTGGTCTTGTGGCGCAATTTCATATGCCCTTTTGCAATGTTTTATGAATGGAATAAGCTTATTCGGATCTCTGTTTTGCGGTTGGATAAATCGCATGGCAGTGATTAGTTTAATTTCGCGTTGTTCCATATTCATTTAATTTACTTAAGAGTTTCACACAAGAAAAATATAAAAGTTAATTGTCCAATTAATTATGTTGATTAAGTTGGTACTTTAAAGACAGATAAAAAATGATTATTATTCTTAAAAATCACAAACTAGAATAATAACTCACATCAAGGCAGTTAATAAAAATCAAAAATAAAAATTAATGAAATTTAAAAACTATAGAGAAAATCATAAATTAGAATGTAGTGTTCTTTTACCCCCTTATCTCTGTTGTTAATATTAATATCTTACTTGTACATTTTTGATGGTCAATTCTTCGATAACTTCCTTCCTCTTACAATGTAAACAGCGCACCGGAGGTGAAGGCAGCTACTGAGGGCGCACCTGGCACTCAGAACGAGGTAACAGCTTCCGGATCTGGAGACAGCTACTTGGGCTACGGGTTGCGACGCTTTGTCGTAGGCTGCGACACCAGGCTGCTACTGCACTTCGGTTTCCGTATTGGTACTTCTCATCCGATGATCAGTCAGACAAGTTCAGTTATTGTAGAAGATGTAGGTACTCGTAGATTCGCTTAGCTGAAGTCTTAGAAGACAAAGACTCAGTAGTGGCTTTTATCCAGTAGATAATTTAGTTACCAAGTCCGCTAGTATAGTGGCAGTTTTTCAAAAAGTATCCCACTTCTGACACCAATTTGTTGGTGGCCAATCTCCGTCGTGGTCGTCTTCTTGATGAAGGTTCAAACTTAGAAGATTGAAACACCGATTTAAATGAATACTGGAAAAACTGCACTTGTTTATTGAAGGAATTGATGGCGATTACAAGGTTTAAAAATATACACGAAGAATTACAATAGTTAACAAACAGAGTGACGATGTACTGTCAATAGAGCCGGAGAGTAAAAGACAATGATGGGTGGTTTGTTCAGGGTTTTATAGCCCGAATTCTTTGATAAGAATTGTCGTAACTGTTATTCCTCACGTACACCAGCGGATGTGCTTGGATGTACTCATACTTTGGGTTTTTTCTAGATAACCACTAAATATGAAATAACATTTTAATTAATAGAAAAATAGAAAAAATAACTGATAACATAAAGTTTCCGGTATGGCGTAAGTAGATATTACATTACACGTGTGTGTTGTGGTTAAGAATGATATTAAATAATTAGAATACCTACGTAGAAAATGGCGTGATGGTTAGTTAGTTAATTTGACTAAATAAAATGATATTTCATAAAAATTCGCAAAAATCGGACGAGAAAGGATGGTTTTGTGATTCTAGATTGCAAAACGGAACGTGAGAGAGTATTGGGTACCTACTACATAACTAGTATACATCTTGTTCTTGTCTGTGCGTGACCGTCCGATTAGTTGGCTGTTCCGAAACCAGTACCTACTGTCCCGAAACTAGTACCTTACATTAACAATCCATCATTCGGAGGCCTGAAAATACATGGTGTAGCAAAACTCGATGTACAACCCGACAACTGGTGAATCTACATCGTATTTGGAGACGATTGTGTAATACGACTTTTTATTTATTTATTTATGGATGATTTATAAAAGCGCTATTTTCGCGAGAAATCGCCTCAAGAGCGCTGTACAATAAAGAGGCTAGACCACAACACGTTTTGCAGCTACCAAGCGCATGAACGGTTGGGGTTCTATTCTAGTCTCCTACAGTTACAGACTTACATAGTAAAATAAAATATTTTGAAGTTAATTAATTTACATAGATAAATATTGAAACCAGTAAATTATATAGGTAATATTACCAAGGTATAGGACAAAGGTGATAGTTACAAGTTTAAAGCAGAATTAAAAGTTGAAATTAGTTTTAAAAAGGCACTTGGACTTGAAGTTTAACTGTGTGGGAAACTAGACCACCATCTTGCAGCTACAAAGCGCATGGATGGTTTGGAATCTAGCCCCTGGCCTTTGGTCTGAGCTTGAAAACATATATTTTTTCTTCTCACAAAAGTTTTCATAAGTATGGCAGATTAAGTAAAGTTGCTCAAATTCTTATTAAAACGCGTTTTTTAATTTTGCTTACTTCGTGGGTGCATGAAATATTTATTAACATGTGATTTTCTTATATTATTATTTCATTTGTGATAATTTGGACTGGCACCGAAGCGTATGACTGATCATCGTACCTTCATGTAATGAAATGATCAATACACACTGCACTCGGTGTACCGATGCAGTGCCCAATGCACCATTGGGTGCGGATAAGGGTAAGTTTTTTTATGGATAGTATTAATTTGACTAAATACATGATATTTGATAACAATTTGCAAAAATTATTGAAAAAAAAATTCTACAATATCGACTCCAAATCTGATGTAGATTCACTGGTTTCCCGCTTGTACATCCGGTTTTGTTACAATTGGCAGATATGGATATCATTAGAAGATGTATGAATGTGGATATGTACATGAGAAGGTGTATGAATGTTGAGGAAGCAAAGGAAGTATTTCAGGACATAGTGGTATGGCGTTCTATCCTCTCCGTCTACGGAGAAATGGCGTGATGGTTAGTTAGTCAATTTGACTAAATAAATGATATTTTATAACAATTTGCAAAAAAAAAAAAAAAACTTTTAACTCAATTTTCTCGAAAACAATGGGTCAAATAAAAAAAAATCTACAAAATTGACTACAAATGTGATGTAGATTCGCTGGTTTCCCGCTTGTACATCGAGTTTTGTTACAATTGGCAGATATGGATATCAAATACCTACTAGGCGAAATGTGGAATGTTGTAATACATCAAGTGGCCACTTAACCCAGCCAATCAAAGGTCATGAGCCCTGTTAACGCCTAGATATTCACATTCATGATGTCAAATTGTGATTATTTTCACAATTAAATTATTCGGTTATCCGATTGTTCGATTAATTCTATAATGATAATAATCGATTATCAGATATTATTGAAACTCTGGAAAAGAATGTGGGTTATCTAGCCGTTTACAGGGCTTATGACCTGTCATTGGCTGGGTTAAGTGGCCACTTACAACATTCCCCATTCCGCCCATCATCTGACAACCAAGTATGACAAATTTTTGAAACTTGTATATATGTTGAGTTTGTTCAGAAGAATCCACATGCGAGTTGTGTTTTCGACAGATTTTTAATATTTTTTCCCTATAGTGACATCTGCTGAGAAGATTAGATAAGCATTTTTTTGGCAATCTAACTTTATTGGTGTAGGTAAGGTTCATCCGAACGTGATTACTCACTAGAAGACGCCTGAAGATGTCTCTCCAATTTTTATTTGCTTTTTAATTTTTACTAGTAAATATTATTTGTATTCGTTCAAAATGTAAGTCTACAAGTATTTGTATTCGTTCAAAATGTTGTTGTTAATAATCGATTATGCTTATAGCTAGCATCTGTCTCTACAAGCAAAGGTGTTCTGGATCCCAGAAGGCAGATGTTACAGGCGAAGGAGATATATTCATATAGCGAGCATCTGTCATACCCATACCTGTCCTACCAGACCAGAGTTAATTATCAAATTTTGTAATACCCACAAAACGGGCGATATAATAGATGATACGGTTGTGTTGAAGCCAAGTATGGAGTTGGAAAAAGATGGACGAAAGTAGACTGAATGCTGTTGAAATGCGATCTCCGTATGTAATATTATAGTAAATGGAGACAGATTAAAGCAGGTTGAAGAATTAGTATATTTGGGAAGTATGTTTACAAGAGACGGAAATGTGGATAAGGACATTGAGAGAAGGAAACAGAGTTAATGGTGCCTTGAAATCCATAGTGGCAAATAAGAAGCTAAATTGGCAGTACACAACGGAGTTCTGGTACCAACCCTTATGTATGGTAGTGAAGCGTGGTGTTGGAAAAACAAGGGTGAAAGTAGACTGAATGCTGTTGAAATGCGATCTCCGTATGTAATATTATAGTAAATGGAGACAGATTAAAGCAGGTGAAGAATTTGTATATTTGGGAAGTATGTTTACAAGAGACGGAAATGTGGATAAGGACATTGAGAGAAGGAAACAGAGTTAATGGTGCCTTGAAATCCATAGTGGCAAATAAGAAGCTAAATTGGCAGTACACAACGGAGTTCTGGTACCAACCCTTATGTATGGTAGTGAAGCGTGGTGTTGGAAAAACAAGGGTGAAAGTAGACTGAATGCTGTTGAAATGCGATCTATGTGTGTGTAAGACTATGTATGATAGGTGTACAAATGTCCAAATTAGAGCAGAGTGCAAGGCTGAGGTAAGCATTATCCACAAAATCAACAAAGGATGAAAGAACGGCTAAAATAATATAACGATGAATCGACGTGCGTGCATGTAGAGATGTATGAATGTGGAGAAAGCAAGAGAATTATGTCAGGACAGCGTGGTGTGGCGTTCTATCCACTCTGCCTACCCCTCCGGGGGAAATGGCGAGATAATTGGTTAGTTGGTAATCCTTACGAAACGGGGGGTATAATAGATGCTATGGTTTATGACGCAAAAGCGAACTGAAGCGTGAGAGTGATCAACCTGCCTTCATGTATTAAAATGATCGAGAGACACTGCACTTGGTGTACCGATGCAGTGCCCTATGCACCATTGGGTGCAGAAAGTAGAGAAGGATTTAAATTAAAATTAATGTTTCTTGCAGTGCGATTAATCACTCAATAGATACATAAGTTCAAATGAAAAGATCACAGTGTTTGTGGTACCTATTCCCATTTTCTTCTTAATCTTTTTCAGCATCTTCATCTTGGACGGCTTGTGGGGCGCCAGCTCGGCCCTGGGGCACCCCGCGCACCGGCAGGGCGCAGCCCCCGGCAAACCGGCACAGCCCGACATTCCCATTTGGGGGCGCGCGGCACGAAACCGCGAGAATCAAAACTCAAACACCCCAAACATCACTTAAAAAAGACGCTATATAAATTGTCAAACTTGATAAAATTCGCGCGGAAAGTACGCTGCAAGAGGGTATTTTCAAAGTTGCAAAATACGACACACAAAAAACGCTAGACGCAGTTTTGAAAAATGCCCCAATGGATTTGAAAAATCGTTTTTCAATGTTATTCACTTTTTTAAACTTGAAAATCCACCGCACAATTGCCGTCTTTGAATTCAAACAGTCACAAAGCACTTGAAAGACGATATGAATATTCTTACAAACAAAATTATCGACCTTTTTTTATGTTTAAAAGACACGTGTTTACTTCGATACCACAGATGTTCACAATCGACACTTGAATAAAAATTAAAATAGAGGGAGATTGTACGACTTCCTGTCTGCGGCCGGATATGAACATAGAACCCCTCACAAACGCGTATCCGGTAATTATTATTGTCACAATGGAGGTACTCAAGCGAAAAAAAATCTAACTAAGACGTCAGAAATCACACGATCTAACTGTAAATTCGAATTTAAAAAAAGAACGATTGCCCAGTCACGACTGTCGGTTATTTAATAATAATGATTGTTCCAATTTCCGAATTTGAAATTAGTTCCGAAGCGCGAAGTTAGTACGGAGACGCGACGGACGTGCGCTCCGCGTGAAGGCTGAATTTCGACTGGCGCATATTTTGAGCGCTCCCATTGGACGGCGGCGACAGGAGCACTTTTGAAAAACTTGAGGGGGCCAATATTTCAAGTAAAACGGGGTCGCCAACATTTTAATTATATTTTAAATTTATTATTTGAAGAAAAAATAAACTTTAGTGTTATTATGGTGTTTGTTCTTCTCTATGGCTGCGAATCGTGGCACCTAACCAGGGCCCAAGACAGCAGAATACTAAGTTTCTGAGAATAGGTGTCTTAGAAGAATTTTAGGTGTGCGGTGGTTTGACTTTGTAAGGAACACAGAGGTGAGGCAACGGACACAGCAACCCTTGGTATCTAGACTCTATCTGCTATCAGTATTCTAGACTCTATCTGCTATCAGTAGAATTAGTATTACCCTTGTATCGCGTTTTTAGTAAAATAGTTTTGATTTAATTTGTACGTGGGTGAAGCTGAGTTCCAACCGTCCATGCGCTTTGTAGCTGCAAGATCTTAAAATCGCGGTTTAGCTTGTTAAAAATATCGGTAGAGTTGGCTGGACTGAAAAACACTCAATAATAGTCTTTAAAGCAGTCTAGGGAAAGGGTTATGCTTTCATTGAATCGAGAATCATCCACCAGCGAGTTAATAGCTCCATCTATGCATTGATATTGAATTTAAGTATTTATTACCAAATTACTTCATTTTTGTAATTAACGCGCTTGTGAATGATTCTCGATTCGTAACATATATTATACAAAATCAAAAATGTTACCTGGTGTGGATATTCGCTAATAAGCGGAAAGGGGAATGTTGTAGTACCTACATAAAGTGGCCACTTAACCCAGCCGATGACAGGTCAAAAGCCCTGTAAACGCTCGAATATCCATACTCCTGAATTTTAAGGAATTCTACCTCATCTCAGTAGGGATATAAAATGGAATATATACCTACGTCTTGGGATAAATCCAGATTTGTGTACAAGTATTTGAACACGCCCAAAATGTTGCCCTTAATGTTTATATTTATGTAAAGAAATATTTAGATAAATAATACTTAAAGAAATAATGGAGTTCTGGTACCAACCCTTATGTATGGAAGCGAAGCATGGAGTTGGAAAAATAAGGATGAAAGTAAATTGAATGCAGTTGAAATGCGATCTCTCAGGCGAATGTGTGGTAAAACTATGTATGATAGGTGCACTAATGTTGAAATTAGAGCAGAGTGCAAGGCTGAGATAAGCATTATCGACAAAATTAAGAAAGGTCTTTCAGAGAAACCATATTGTCTTACGAGAACGGAGCCGTATAAATGATCAATAATAATAATAAAGAGACTTAAAACTTACTTGTTTAAGAAATCGTATCCGAGTGCTGAAGTTACCGTTTAGTTATATGTAATTGTAATATTAATTTAGGTATTTTATGTCATAAGTACGTATTATTAAGCGTAGTACCTATTAAGTCTAGTATAATTTTTTACAGCGCCCTTGAAGTGATTTACTCACGAAAACGGCGCTTTAAAAATTGTCCGCATTTATTATTATTATTTATTAATAAGGTATGAAAGGCCGGCGGTTCGTGATCCCTGTAAGGCGACGGCTGCAGCAACCGGCGAACAAGACGATAGCCAGACCTAGAGGTGGATAGTAGGTACTAGTACCCCAGTACCCACACACTGAAACAATATTGTATATAGATGATATAGCGACCAATACATCTGCCCGTCGACAGCTGATACCAGCTGACAGTACAAACCCAATAACTATAACTTACCATATACGCCGTTCCCCGAAGGGGTAGGCAGGGGGGATATTATCTCGTGATATTATCACAAGAGGTGGTATCATACATGATAAATATAGTGAAGGAAATATTGAAAAAATAGAGGCTAAATTGGCAGTTCATAATGGAGTTCTGGTACCAACTCTTGTTTTTGGAAAAAGAAGGATGAAAGTAGACTGAATGCTGTTGAAATGCGATCTATGTGTGGTAAGACTATGTATGATAGGTGTACAAATGTCCAAATTAGAGCAGAGTCTGAGATAAGCATCATCCACAAAATTAACCTTTTACGATGGTTCGGTCATGTGGAGCGAACGAGTGATGAAAGAACGGCTAAAAGAAGTTCAAATGCAAGTGTGCCTGAATGTAGAAGCCGAGGAAGGCCGAGAAAGACAACCTGGCATGATCATTTAAAACAAGGGCTTGAAAGTGGGCATGTAAGAAGTCGGAATAATAAACGACGCGCGTGCATGAGAAGACGTATGAATGTGGAGGAAGCAAGAGAAGTGTGCCAGGACAGAGTGGTGTGGCGTTCTATCCTCTCTGCCTACCCCTTCGGGGAAATTGAGTGATGGTTAGTTAGTTAAAAATAAACAAAAATAGGACACAAAATGGCGAACACTCTTCAAGTAGATCGGAAGAGTGTTGATGTCCATCAATGGTCCGCCTTCTCCATGATGAGTTTTCCGTGGTTTTCTCATTATCTGCGAAGAAGTTCCCTTTGGTCAACACCACCATGTATCCAGCCTGATCCCAACACAATATAACAATAATCAATAATTAGTACAGTCAATGATAGAAAATCCACTTGATAAAATATAAACCTTGTACATCAAAAGTAATGTAAAAAATAAATGTAACTCCTAGTTTTATAAAAAAAAGGTAGAGAGGATAAAACGCCACACAATTCCGCCATTATGAAGCCTGCATCACACCTGCTGCGCTTCGATTCTGTTAACTTTTTTCAAGTACTGCGCATACGATTTTGTAATGAATTCGTATGCGCAGAAGTGTCTAAAACCTTAAGAGAATTGCACCGCTGTTTTCCTCTATGGCTGCGAATCATGGCACCTAACCAGGGCCCAAGACACCAGACTTCTGAGTGCAGAGAATAGCTGTCTTAGGAGAATATTAGGTGTGCGGTGGTCTGACTGTGTAAGGAACACAGAGGTGAGGCAACGGACACTGCAACCCTCGGTATCTATTTTACCATCATCATCGATGACAAACGGCAAAATTGTGGTTTATCGGGACGGCATTATTTTTTTTATTTTCTAATGTTATGTTTATTTTCTCAATAAAGAACCTTCAAATGTATTTTAAATGTATCCAGCGAAGGCGTTTCGGCTGGCTAGGCCATATAATACGTTTACCTCCCGAGAGCCGCCACCATGCTTGCCTATTTTACAAGGCTTCAGGTTCTCGGCGTCCTGGACGTCCACTGTTGACAATTCGTCGGCAGTTTGCCGCGGGACGTGGACTTGACTTGGGAGGATGCACGGGAGCTGGCGGCAGTTTGTGGAATCCATATGCTCCGCATAGGGAGCGGGTATGGTACGATGATGATATTAATGGCTACGATGAATGACACAAACACCTGGTTGGCGACAGGACAATAAGACAGGTAACAAAAAGTGCAGGTAGGTATACAAAACACGATGACCAAAACGATTACTTTCTAGGTAGGTATATCGCAGCGTAGCCGGCGACAGCTGACTGCCTGGAGCTCAATCACAGATAACTATCGACGTAGTTAAAAACGTGCTAACGCTAACCATTTGCCTGATCACAATGAACATACGTTCTTACCACGGTCGCGTTACCATAGATGAAAGGTACAATAAATATCGCGGCTAAACGTCAAATCAAGAAAGTAACGCGCGTGTCGGATTGTTTATAATGTCGACTGCTTTTCTCAATATTTGGCTTGCCGAACGCCGGCTAAATGCAATACGGCACTCGAGAAATATTGAAAGAAGATATGTGCGAGATTCAACCAATCCTCTTGAAATGAGCGAAGTTGAATTTCTAATAAGTGCTTATCAAAAGAGGCTAAATTGGCAGTGCATAATGGAGTTCTGGTACCAGCCCTTATGTATGGAAGCGAAGTATGGAGTTGGAAAAAGCGTGATGTTGGAAAAAGAAGGGTGAAAGTAGATTGAATGCAGTTGAAATGCGATCTCTCAGGCGAATGTGTGGTAAAACTATGTATGATAGGTGCACTAATGTTGAAATTAGAGCAGGGCTGAGATAAGCATTATCGACAAAATTAAGAATGGTCTTTTACGTTGGTTCGGTCATGTAGAGCGAGTGGATGATGAAAGAACGGCTAAAAAAATATATGATGCGACTGTGCCTGGATGTAGAAGTCGAGGAAGGCCGAGAAAGACATGGCATGATCAAGTAAAACAAGTGCTTGAAAGCGGGCATGTAAGAAGTCGGAATAATCGAAGTGCGTGCATGAGAAGATGTATGAATGTGGAGTAAGCAAGAGAAGTGTGCCAGGACAGAGTGGTGTGGCGTTCTATCCTCTCTGCCTACCCCTTCGGGGAAATGGCATGATGGTTAGTTAGTTAGTTAGTAAGAATTTCGTATTTTAATCAATCTCGGGAAATGGCTCGCGACTTGATGCGCTCGTTTTCTACGCATTTGAGGAGAAAAAAAGTGCGTAGAACGTCTATTTTGAATTTTGACATTTAATATAAGGTGTTGCCAAGCATCAGGTTAAAATGTGGCAGCATTAAAAAATAATCCCGATCGATAACTTTTAACGCGTGTTCCACTATGATCGCGAAAACGTTAAAAATCCATGGTAAGAAATCACGTCGCTTATTACCGAGTCGGTACTGATCTGTGATCGAGCTACTGGGCCTGTAGCTCAAGCACATATAACTATCGACGTAGTTAAAAGCGTGCTATTCACGTGCTAACGCTAACGATTTGAGCGATCACAATGACATATCTTTCAATACCGCGGTCGCTGAGCCGAGCATCGACGATCTGAGCCGAGCGGAGCCGACTACGCTATATCGCGTCCGTCCGTCAAACGTCAAATCATCGCGCTTGTCGGATTTTTTATTATGTCGACTGCTTTTCTGAATATTTGGCTTGCCGAAAACCGGCTAAATTATAATAAAGATTAAATGAAGATTTGTGCGAATAAGATATATCTCGGGAAATAGCTTGCGACTAGTATGCGCTCGTTTAATAATCCCGATCGATAACTTTTAACGCGTGTTCCATTGTGATCGCGAAAACGTTAAACATCCATGGGTAAGAAATCGTTATCACGTCGCTTGTTACCGAGTCGGTACTGATCTGTGATCGAGCTACTGGGCCTGGGTACAGGGGGGTTACCTGGCCGACGTGTAGACAGTAGACAGTACACACACCCTATGGACCATTTCAAAACACATCTAGAGAGGCAGACAGCTGGCGGAACAGCTGTTCACGTCGAGAAATTTACGAGAGCCGTATAAAGGAGTTCGTTTTATTTATTTATATGTGCGAGCCGTAACAGGGTGTTTGGAAGTTAACTAACTAACTCACGCCAGGGGTAGGCAGAGAGAATAGAACGCCACTTCACTCTGTCCTGACATACTTCCTTGCTTCCTCTACATTCATACATCTTCTCATGCACATATACATACTATATTTATTTAGTTTCTTTGACGCCCATAGGGCTTTTACATTGTACATACTATATATAAGAAAAAGTTACACATTAAAAATAATTTTTTTTTTTTTTTTAATAAAAATTACAAAATAATAATAATAAAAAATTTAAAAAAATAAGTTACATAGTTAACAAAATACAATATTAAGACAAAATAAATACATTGTATTATGTTTATGATATAAGACATAGTAAGATAAAAAAAATAAATTAAAAAATATATTTTTTTTCATTTAAACTGTTATTCTTTTTTTTTTTGATGGATAAAATATTTAAAAAATTAAGATAAAAATTAATTCAAAATACATAATAAAAATATAAAACATAATACGGGCTAACTTTTGAGCATACATAAATACTCACGAAGATTTATTGACTAGACTGTATACAAGTTCTGATAATTGGCAGATATGGATATCAAATACTAGGCGAAATGAGGAATGTTGTAATACATCAAGTGGCCTTTTAACCCAGCCAATGACAGGTCATAAGCCCTGTAAACGCCTAGGATATCCACATTACCTTCCAAACTTCCGTCTCTGTTGAGATGTCTAATTAAAAAGAATATTGGAATTTCAGTAGAAAGAGAGGATAGAACGATATACCACTCTGTCCTGACATGCTTCCTTTGCTTCCTCTACATTCATACATCTTCTCATGCACGCACGTCGATTATTCCGACTTGTCACATGCCCACTTGTGTTACTTGGTCATTCCAGGTTGTCTTTCTCGGCCTTCCTCGGCTTCTACATCCAGGCACACTCGCATTTGAACTTCTTTTAGCCGTTCTTCTTCATCACTCATTCGCTCCACATGACCGAATTTATCGTAAAAGACCTTAATGACCAGACTTCGTAAATAAGCGACGTGATAACGATTTCTTACCCAACAGGCATTGTGTAAAAACGTTTTCCCGGCGATCACAATGGAACACAGCGATAAAAGTTTCGCGGGATTAATTAACGAGCGCAATACTAGCTCGCGAGCCATTTCCCGAGATATATCTTATTCGCACAAATTCCGGGGGAAAAAAAAAAGGGGTTTTGGGGGAAAAAAATTTTCCCCAAACCCCGGGGGGGTTTTTTTTTTTAAAAAAAAAATTTTTTTTTTTTTAAAAAAACCCCCTTTAAAAAAATTTTTTTCCCCGGCTTTTTAAAATTTTTCAAAACCAAAAAAATTTTGGGAAAAAAAATTTTTTTAAAAAGATTTTTCCCTTTTTAGGGGGGGGGTTTTTTTTTTTTAAAAAAATTTTAATTTTTTTCCTTTAAGGGAAAAAAAAAAAATTTTTTTAAAATTGTTTTTTTTTAAAAACCCCGGAAAAAATTTGGGTTTTTTCCCCCGGTTTTTTTTAAAAAAAAACCCCAAAAAATTTAAAAAAAAAAAATAAAATTTGGGGGGTTTTTTTACCTTTTCCAAAAAAGGGGTTTTAAAAAAGGGGGGGTTTTCCCAAAAAATTTTTTAAAAAAATTTTTTTTTTTGGGGGTGGGGAAAAAAATTAAAAAAAAAGGTTTTCCCCCCCAAAAAATTTTTTTTAAAAAAATTTTAAAAAAAAAATTTTTTTTTTAAAATTTATTTTTTTTTAAAATTTTAAAACCAAAATTTTTGGGGGGAAAAAAAAATTTTTTTTTTTTTTTTAAAAAAAATTTTTAAAAAAAAAAAAAAAATTTTTTTTAAAAAAAATTTAATTTTTAAAAATTTAAAAAAAAATTTTTTTTTTTTTTTTAAAAAAAAAAAAAAAAAAATTTTTTTTTTTAAAAATTTTATTTTTTTTTTTTTTTAAAATTTTAAAAAAAAAAAATTTTTTAAATTTTTAAAAAAAAAAAAAAATTTTTTTTAAATAAAAAAATTTATTTCATGGGAATCACCAAGTGTTGAACCGTAGACTATTGTAATAGTGAGCCTACTCTATTTGAGAGCACGTTGCATTTTAATCGATTTGTTATTAATTTGTAATTTTACACGGCTATTTATCTTGTACATCTGTTGGGGTGTTAAATTAAAACCTTCATGTCATTTTAGGGGTAAAGAAGAGCAAGATTCTGTATCATCGGCATACATGTATGGTATCTATATGCATGTTAATTTATAATACGGTTTTAATATTTATTCGGGTACTTGTGCAAAAATATCTAACACTTGTTAATGATAATGTCAGTATAAATAATCACCATTTCTCTGATAATTAATTGGTATCTGATCTTCTTTACAAAATATGGGTGTTTAAGTTTTATGAAACCTATTTCCTTCCCGCGAATACATCCAATAGTCTCAAAAGCACATTTATTATTCTATTATCTTCATCTTATTTAATGGAAAAAATCGGCGTAAATAATTAAGTATTATGTTTATAATTTTCAGAAAAAATTGTTGATACACGTGCGTACATATAATAAGGTATAAAATATAATACTTCGTATAGTATATAATATTGTGAATAAATATATCAGATATGAACAGGTTACCACTTTTTGTGTATCTAGCTAGATAAAAATCCGGGCAAAGTAGGGATATAACGTAACAACAGTTGCTCGATCACAGATCACTATCGACGCGGTAATAAGCGACGTGATAACGATTTCTTTACCATGGATGTTTAACGTTTTCGCGATCACAATGGAACACGGCGTTAAAAGTTATCGATCGGGATTATTAAACGAGCGCATCAAGTCGCGAGCCATTTCCCGAGATATATCTTCTTCGTACATATCTTCTTTCAATCTTTCTCGAGTGCCGTATTGCATTTAGCCGGCGTTCGGCAAGCCAAATATTGAGAAAAGCAGTCGACATAATAAACAATCCGACACGCGCGTTGATTTGACGTTTGACGTTTGGCCGCGATATCGCGTGCGAGCACCGAGCCGAGCATTGCGAGCAACGCTCGGCAATGCTCGCAACGGCGAACGTTGTATGAACGTATGTTCATTGTGATCGGTCAAATCGTTAGCGTTAGCACGTGGTTAGCACGTTGTTAGCACGTTTTTAACTACGTCAATAGTTATCTGTGATTGAGCTCCTGGATAACATACTTATAACTGGAGTCGTGAAGTCGCGGCGGTGGACCTGGCTTGGGCGTGTACCTACTCCGGATGCCTCGGGAGAGCAACAACCCGAGCTGCCTCTTCAGGATCTCTAGGTAGATCGCCGATGACCATCTTCCGATGTACTCGGCGGAGCTGATGGATGCGAGCCTGACAGTGGGGAGGAGGCGAGAGAGCTGGCTAGGGTCTCCTGGAGGGATCTAGTCATGTCCACATTGTTCCACATAGTAGCGAACGTGTTGATGGAAGAAGAAGAAGAATATAGCTTATTTTAGTATTTTACAAATAATAGAAAGATATAGTAAAATAAAATAAGAAAATACAAATTCAGTTGTAATACTATATAAATAGTAAAAGCGTATTAAAATTATAATATTCTAATTTTTATTATTGATACCAACTCATTATCTTCCAAATATCACTTATTTCTCATAATATAATTTAAGGACGCTTGTGTAACTTATTGAAATATATAACGTTTATAACAATTATTTTTTATGTTGTAATTTTAACAATCAATTGTGAACTTTGCTTTCGACAAACTCATTACTTGCAGATTGATTATGCTTCATTAAAAATTACAATACCTGCCTAATACAACATAAATTTAGCTGATAAGCTACTAATGCCTAAAGATGTCAAGAATAGAACAGAAGTTTCCAAAGTATGGCTCGCGTACATTGAATTACTTAGATTTGAACTAAACCCAAAAAATGAATGACACTTCAACTACGCCAAAACCTCCGACTCCGCCCAGACGCGTATTTCAGTATTTCTATTAACCGCCGGCAGAGTTGGACGTTCAGAAGAAAACATTCCGAAATGCCTATTCCTTGTTTAGTAAAACCGGTTGTATTTTAAAACCGATACGGATAAATTTTAAAATAAAGATGGTGCTTTCCGGCAGTCGAAGGGCTCTGATAGGTCGACCCGTGTAAGAGTATTGAGGTGCAGAATATTCGTGTCATTACTTTTTCTAAACAATTTACTCTGCAAGGCAGATCTAAATGTATTATATATCAATGCTCGCGAATATAAGGAATTCTTATAGTTATTACAACATTATAAAAAATTTACAATCGAAACGAGCGAAACCGTCAATTTTCTTCGAATTAGATGAGCGGAGCCAGGAAAAAACGTGATGAAAAAGAACAAGAATGCTCCTGAAATATGCCTTCAGACTGTTTTAATTAACTAGCAAAAAATATACGCATTTATATCTTTACCAATTCATTTCACTTCCTTACATTAGCATCGACTTTACAAACACAAACAGTTTGAAGACTCCTGGTTTGAAGTTCTAGACTAGAGTATCTTACTATTTACGCAACGTGCAAGTCCAAGTGTTAAATGGACACATATTATACCAACATCCTTAAAGCACTCCCTGGAATGTGGAAAGACTTAGGCCTAAAAAGAATTCAAGGCGAGGTTAGCAACATCAGCCGCAGCGGTCGGCAATGGTACCTCAGCAACTAGGTACCTCAGCCACTAGGTACCTCAGCCACTAGGTATCCAGCTAGATATCGCAGCAACTCACTTCCAGATATCAGAACCAGATTGCTATTACACGGGTCATATGTCATGTTGAGTGACGTCACACAGAAGCGTGTAGCGTTGGACAGGCAGGCGCAGGCGGCTTAAATCAACTCCATAGCCGGAAATCGGCAAGAATCTGTCCCTCGTAACCTCTTCAGTCCGCGGGTAGGTGCAAAAAACATTTTGTATTCAATTGGTCAACATTTTCATTTAAATGTTTATCGTGTTTAACCACAGCATGCCTAAAAATTAAATTATTTTGGTGTATTGAAAATATAGATTTTTTTTAAAGCTGGGTTTTCCCTTAAAGGTATTGTTCCGAATTTTAAAAAATAAATTTTATTGACTGTAGAATAAAATGGATAAATAATCATGGAAGCCGTCAATCAGTGATGATATTATTAACATTTTTTTATATTAAACATTTTATGTTACCATTATCAAATTTAATGATTGCAAAATAATGATATTCCTAATAATTTGTTGAGATTATCTACTGACATTTCTTGGTGGAATTGCATTTTAATAAATAAAAAACACCTTTTTAGTCGCTGCATCGTCAGACCAGTCTGACGATGCTAGCGATAGCGAAACCAGGTTACTGGAATAAACTATATAAGTGGTCTAACTAAAAAGGTGTTTTATTTATATTCCTAATAAATTTAAGAATACTTTTAAAATGGGTTACGGTTGTTAGGAAAAAATGTAGATAATATTTTTTGAAGTTTTGTTATTTTTTTTTGTCATTATAAATTTTTTTAAAGTTCTAGTAAATGTATTCTTTATAATTTTTTCCGAATTTCCCGAGATTACACAATAGGGAACTCAAGTAAAACGTATTATTTTTTTTAACTTAATTTGAAATAGAGCAAGCATAATAAACAAACCTTTGATATATTTTATATTTTTAGTTTTTCTCTCCTAGAGAAAAACTAAAAATGAAAATATATGCCATTTGGGCCTCAAGAGTAAAAACACATGGACTTGTATTTTAGTTTTACGGGGATTCTGATATTACTTGGACCAGTCGATAAAACCTTCATACAGAAGCGGAACAATATTGTCGATATCCTATCGCGGCATTTATCTACTAAATAAAATAAACTTCTATTTACTGTATTTACTGTCGGCAAAACCTTCGATTCAATACTATGAACACCAATATAATAATACGTAAGTTAGGAGTGCAAGATTTTACTTACAAATGGTTCAAATGCCTTCCGTTGTATCATTTTGCTTTTTCATCAAGTGGATTAGGTAACATTCATTAATTAATTTTATGTTTATAATGTCCTGGAAAAGACATCATGTTTTTTTATCCACCTCTACGGGCTAAGAAGTTAAAACGAGACGGAAACAATACACACAATACCCAGACAAAAAATGAACGCTATGGATTTTTCTGATCTCGCTGGCGGACCCATAGTCCCATAACCTCCAGAGTGGAGTGGGAGTCAAGCGTTTTAGCCACTCGCTCCCTTAGTTCTTGTATGTTCAATGAACCATTTCATAAATTTTGCAGGAAACGTTTTATTTTGGTTTTTACGGGTGGATCATAAATGATTCGCGATTTCGTTAATTTTGATTCGCATACATTATATGTCATAATATATACGAAACCTAAGTCGTGAATATTAAGGATCTATATGTAAAAAACAAAATAAAGCGTCTCCTGCAATATTTACGAAATGGTTCATTGAACATTCAAGAACTAGGGCAGCGCACTACACCACTAAAATACAAGGAATAAATAAATAAATTGAAAGTCAAAAATAATAGTAATTATTAGTTACGCCGACTGCATTACATGTTTAGTTAATGCCTACATTTTCTCAATATTAATAATTTCTGCTTTGAATAAACACTTTAAATGGCTATTAATCTATTCACTCCTGTTTGTTGGTAGGAACATACGTACTTAATCATGCATTTCTAATGGCAATATTACAAAATCCAAACAATACGTAATGATTTATAAGCGCGTTAATGATTTTAAAAAGAGAGCAGTCTTTGCAACTTGTTTCAATGCTTTTAATATTAACGATTGAATAGAATTATGACAAACATAACTTTGAACTAGATTTCCATAATATTTATTGTATATATCATAACGATCATAACCATAATTAGGCAGCGTATTAAAAAAAGTCTGAATTTCACAAACGCGACGCTGCCGCCGATTCGGCTGTAAATCCAAACAGCTTCAACGTTTTAATAAGCCAGCAAATGATACAAACTCGTACAAACGATATTTACCTGCCTAAAGAGTTATGTACAAGATAGTGATCTGTTAGGACCTTTTTGCGCTGTTCATTTTTGCTGGTTCATTTGGAGACCAATCAGCGGTTAATAAAGCGCAGAAAGCGTCGAGCTATCGCAACAATGAAATTTTAAATATTTATGTACCAACCAAGTTCACATTCGTGACTTGATCCCGATTGACGTTAGGTGATCAACAGAGGCGTACTGTCTTAAAAATGTGAATACGTATCAGCGCAGAGTATTGAGTGCTTCTAAATTCGAGCATTAAAATTCTTAGAAAAGTGAATAAAACATTTTTACCCTTATAGGAATCTCTGCTGTCTCATCTATGAAAAATCTAAAAAAAATTCATTTTTTCATATCATATTTTTTACAACAACATGAGACTTAATTTTAGAAAATAGTAAAATGTCGACAAACGAAGTAATGACAAGTTTTGATTTTTATGATTGCAAAGATTAATTACTACAACTTAAGATTTTTGGTACTCCTTTAAAAGCTGCTTAATGTAGGTCATGCACGCCCCTGATAAGCAGTGGCGACCTGAGCACAGGCGCGGGTGGTAGGTGCCCGGCAAGACAGCAGTGGCGATAAAGCAATCCGAACTCATATTAGTCACACTGCCTCACTTTTTATTGTTTCGATTTTACAACTGCAT
Source organism: Micrasema minimum (assembly GCA_022494985.1). NCBI lineage: Eukaryota > Metazoa > Arthropoda > Insecta > Trichoptera > Brachycentridae > Micrasema > Micrasema minimum. The sequence goes on along the minus strand of JAGVSP010000255.1, from coordinate 112,236 downwards.
TATTAATCAAATTATCGTCACGGTTACGAAATGTGTTTGAGTAAGTGTGTCATTGCGAGCTGTTGTACGGAGACCAATACCGCACATTACTCCCCGAGGGCGCGGACTTACCATAACATCCCACTGAGCAGATACCACAACAGTTTAAAACGAAAATTCGCATATCGTTTCGGCAAGTTCGAGCTGCTTGCGTCGCGCCGCGAGCCGACGCGACGCGAGCAGCTTAGCTACATCAGTTTTGTATTGAAATCATACAGTTTTCTAAATTATATCAATACATTATTCATTATATACGCCTATACAGGCCTATACGCCTATAAAAAAGAGAATACAACAATATTTGCAAATATTAAATTCGCAACAATTCAATGCTAGAGTTTATTACAAAATGACTTGACTGATCCATTGCTGGAGTTGAAGAGATCAACACCCTTGCACACTAAGTTGCCATTCCTTTGAATCCTATGTATGCCATAATTATAAGCGTAATTTCTAATTTCGTTGTTTGGATCAAAAAAACGGAAACTTCTTGTGGTGCGACCCGGTGTGCGAAATCTGACCTCATTCAACAACATTGGACAGTCAAGTTTATTATTTAATAATTTATATAAAAGAACAACATCATTTTGCAATCTACGGTTGCTTAGAGATGTTAATTTTAATATTTATAATAGGGCATCATAATCTATATTCGCATCACACAAATTCATCTTATACGCTACATATTTCAACAATATATGATGTATAGTCTCAAGGAAGTTTATATGAACTTGGTAATACGGAGTCCAAATTACCGACGCGTACTCCAAACTGCTTCTGACAAGAGAACAGTAAAGGGTTTTTATGCAACCTATATCTGAGAAGTCGCGTGTGCTTCTCTTGTCCGAACCCAGCACTCGTCTAACCTTGCTACCAACCGCATGGATATGTTCAACAAAGTCACACTTCCTGTCAAAACAATTACGAGATCCTTTACAATGTCTAATCTGCCCAATAAATTACTATCAAACCTACTATCACACAATTAGTTTAAATGACACACACATCACATATTCAATTCGTTTTTGGTTTGTACTGTCACGATAATTACCTGCTCGTACATAATATACTTATAATTCTTAAACAGCTCATTTCTGCTTTTTGTAGAAGTATTTTAATGTGTGTTTATTAGTAGTCTGTCAATTTGAACTATTGGAACCCTACTTTGGACCTTACACAAACTTTTGATTCCTGAAGATGTGTTCCGATCGTATTTTAATACAATCATTTAACTTACATAGGTTATAATATAATTTGCTGCCGAAGATTATGTAGCGTTATGATTCTTCATTTTTGTCCAGAGTAAGCACTTTTCTTCTTCTTTTAAGTTCGCTAAAGCAAATTGCTTTAGCTTTCGTTCGGCTGATATGCTAGGCATTCTGATTTCATTTCCTTTTTTGATATTACTCTTATTGTACTTTCATTATCATTCAATTGTTCAGAGAGTATGTAATAATTAATTTACAAATGAAACTATCAGATTTATAGGTACAATTGAAACTTGATCGATATTTTTATTGTTAAATTTGTTGATCTTGCATAAGTTATCGGAGCGGTTTCATAATTGCATATGTGGTATAATGAGATAATTTTTATCTTAGATTACATGACGATGATGAATTAATCAATAAAAATATTGATACGGGCAATAAATTTATATCGATGTTATACACTATTTATTTCTTTTTAAATGCTATTTTGTTGAATAAATTTTTTGACTCACTCCCACATTAAATATGCTTTTAGCTGTACAGTAATAAATAACACTTTTTTATTGACTTTTTTTATCGGTTTTTATGTGTGATTATTGATCTTAACGCCCGTGCACTAATTTCAACTAAAATCAAGTAACAAGTCAGCCTAATTAATATAATTTTTCAATAAAATAATTCTGACATTTGTTTAGGTTAATTTTCTTAATGAATTATCATAAAAAAGTTTTTAAAAAAAAACAGGACTTTCAAGACCAACATAGACACATGACCATAATTTTTTTATGTTTAGCAAAGATACATATATCATATTATAATATTAAACCACCGCACACCGTTTAGTAGATAAATATTATTTCTTACTAGAAAAAATGCATGTGCGATCAACACGATTGAAACCTTAACCTTGTCAGCCATACAGCCTAAGAAATGAAATATGTAATTACTGAAGTTTACCAAAATAAATGTCTGACTTGTCAAAAATCTACTTTTGTCCGTCACGCAATCAAAATATCAGTAGTACTTAGTACTACATCTTTTATTACTATACCACTATTCATAACAATAATTATAACGATTTTCCAGCTATGCTAGAGTCATTAAAACGTCAAAAGTTCAGTTCTAATATTTCCGCCTGTTACAGCAGCAAATTGTATTAATTACTAAATCTATTATTTATGTTTTTATTTCTTTTACTTAACAGATTAATAAAATTATCCGCCGGCAGGTAGGTATTAAAATAAACCTATGTGTCTATTTGTAAATAATAATTTTTATTATTTGAAATTCAAACTGATTAAACAACAGATAATAATAAAAATGTAAAGAAATTAATTTAAGAACAACCTAACCAATTTTATCTTTGATTTCCGCTAGTCTCACTTTCTACTTTCCATTATTCGCGTCCAATGGAGCATAGGACACTTTGGTACACCAAGTACAGTATATCTGAATTATTTGTCAAATGAAGGCAGGTCGATCAGTTTTACGCTTCAATACCAGTTTAAAATTTGAATTATTTGTGTAAGAAACTCTTGTAAAATAATTATTTTATATTGTCATCATTGGGAATCGAGTCCAGGACCTCAAGACTGATAAATTAATGTGATAACTGTTACACCATGATGCTGACTAATGGACTTATCCTATTAATATTATGGGGACGTTCATTAACTGCAAATTGATCTTGTGTTCATCAGCGTCCCGTAGCTCATTTGACAAGAAGAATAATTAAACTCTAAACTCTATGCTTATCGTAAAAACGCCAGATGAATGTTGTCATATTACGCTTATGCAATTTAAAACCAGAGCGATGACTCAATAATGCATTTTCTTTTGAACTAATTAGTTCGGACAAAGAAGGTTATATTCGCACATAGTGAGATGTTAAATTATTATGCATTATCAGGTTTATTTAATTATGCACAATGACTTTATACCGACTGTGCACTAAATTAGATCCGTGTCGTGAAAAGAAATAGTATTTAATAACTACATAAATGCAATTATAAATTATGCATAATTACATGACATAGGTACGTATTATTATGTACGTTTGTAGATATTTAAATACATTGCACTTATGCGCCTGTAGCCTCGAGGTTAACTTGTCAAAGTTTGGTTTTTTTGGCTTCTATGAAATGATTCCTCACTCTGACTCGAACAGTTTTTACCATCTAACTCTCCAATATTTTTAATAAGTACTTATTACCAAATGATCAGTATTCACTGCACTTGGTACTTTGTGTACTAATGCAATGCCCTATGCACCATCGGGTGCGGATAAGGGGGAGAGAGAGAGAGAGAAAGTGACCTGTGACCAAATAATTTTGGAGAAATACTGTATTAGGAAAGGTGTAGCCATTGACATGTTATGAGCCCTAATAAACTTCCACATCGCCTTGTCATCACTTTTTCAATCCTCTATTTAAACATTGATATTCTGAACAGAGATGTTGGATAGGAACATGGATATCGAAGTGTTTATAGTTCTTACGACTTGTCAGTGGCTGGGTTAAGTGGCTACTTGATTTATTATATCATTCCTCATTCCGTCTAGTACTGATATTCTTATCCAGACATATCATAAGCCCCGTAAGTGCCTAGGTGTGCTTATTCCTTTCCAAGCTTCTCTTTCTGTCTAATTTAATGCAAGCCCATAGGTAGAACTCTGTGTTTGTCTACACGGATTTTTGGACACACAAAATGTTGTTTGATGAATTCTACAATTACTTCTTTAACTTATGGTGCAAAGGGCACTGCATTGGTACATCAAATGCAATGAATCTTAAGCAGGATTATTAGTCTTACTCTGAAGTGCCAGTTCAAGGTATCACAGATAAAGTTTGGATGTAAAAACCACATTTATATGAATATTTCATTTTGACTCCCATGGGAATTAAATACTCGGCCTCGTGAATGATATACACTATACACCACCACACTTCGAGACTGACGAATTCTTGAATTATTTTGATCGAATAAGAATTCAGATTCAGTTTTTTTTTATTATTTTGTATGAATAATGGCACCTAACCAGGGCCCAAGACAGCAGACTTCTGAGTTTTGAGAATAGGTGTCTTAGAGGAATTTTAGGTGTGCGGTAAGGAACACAGAGGTGAGGCAACGGACACAGCAACCCTTGGTATCTACTGTCATCCGGCGAAGGCGTTTCGGCTGGCTGGGCCATATACTACGCATGCCTCCCGAGAGCCTTAACCTTGCTTGCCTTTTTTTAAAGGCATCAGGTTCTCGGCGTCCTGGTCGTCAGAGCTGCGGGACGTGGACTTGACTTGGGAGGATGTACGAGAGCTGGCGGCCGGTCGCTTGGTCTGGAGGTAGTTTGTTTGATTCCATATGCTCCAAATAGGGAGCGGATATGGTATAAAATAATAATATAATATGAATAATTGTTTCGGAAATGTGATTCTGTATTACGCCTGTTACGTGATAACAGCTCAGCGCCAGCGTGTAGAGAATTCGGAATATTTATTGATGACCGCAGCCGCAGCCGCAGCGCAGCCGCAGTTGGGGTAAGTAGGTGAGATCGTGACTGAATGGAAATATAATTGCCCCTAACAGGTTACATGTCCCGGGCTATAAAATGCTCGCGTAAGTGTTAAAACACACCGCGCTAATGTGTTAATCATGACCCGCGCTGGAGACTAATTCCTTCCCAACTTGATTCCGTACTGAATTATTCAGACAAGCGGCAAGTACCTGGTATGGTAACTAGTAACGACTATAGAAAACTAGAGTTTTTCCCTCGATTTTATATTTCAACTTTAAGTAGACATTAGAACAATTATATATATTATATTATATTAAAAATGACAAGCTTTGGCGTAACGTACTAAACTACAAACTTATTCGAACATTCGAAAGAATAAAAAGAAATGACTGTCAAATAAAATGAATGGATATGACAGCTAGTACAGGATGAAATTAGTAACAATTTGTTTGTTAGTTGATTTTAAAAACTTAAATTGACTATTAGTGAACGTGTAATAATAATCGGCGCGGCGCGGCGGCGCGGCGGCGGCGTGGGTGCATGAGAAGAATTATGTAATTAAAAAGTGTGCCAGGACAGAAAGGTGTGGCGTTCTATCCTCTCTGCCTTTTCGTTTCAGGCAAATGGTGCGTTGATAGTTAGTTATAAGTACCTACTTAGCAACAATTTTAAGAACTACCAAACAGTCGTTTTTAAGGTGATCTCTTCACATAATATTATCAGAAATTTAGAATGTAAAATACGCGTTTTTTTGCAAACATACACGATTGAAAACTTTACGAAGGGTAAAGGAAAAATAAAATTATCTGGATTCAAATTCTAATTATAGTAGTCGGAACTTACAAGCTTTTCTATTATTTTTCACATTTCGAGTCACGAAAAAAGTTATTTAAGTCAACGGTGAAATCAGTGAACAGATTCTTATAACTTTTTTATAAAAATTATAGGTCGTGTACTGGTATTATAGTTCTAAGTAACAGACCGTTGTATTTTCTTCTTCTTTTTCTTTATCAGTCAAAAATGGTGGGTGGGGCACTGCATTGGTATACCACGTTAGGTTTTTCTAATAATTTAATTTAAAAAATGCCACGAAAACACTTCATTGCCAGTTTAAGTAGCCTCATGTGACAATCATTACATTGCGAATTGGATAAAAAAAACATTAATTTACTATAATTATTATGTTTTATGCTGAACAGGTGTTTTATACAACGTACAGGTCAAATTATTATTAATCGCGCTATAAATATTCCTAAAAATTCGGATTTATAAAATTAATATGCTCCAATTTTTTTATTTTTCTAAAACGTGATATAATCATTTGGAATGTTTATACATTTATAATCCAGATTTATGTAGGTATATCATGTCGTAATATTATGCTACCTTTTGTAACAGTGAACTTTATTGAAGTTGAATGACCATGGAAGATATAGAATTAGTACATTTAAATAAAATTTAATCTATTTGTGAGCTAAATTAATAGTTAAAATAATATTAATGGCATTCATTAGGTCCCTACTTTTACTTTCTTAGAACATAATATTTCATATCGCGCTAGTAATATTTAAGACATCTTAAGTAATTGACTGTGCCCCTAAGGTTTGTCGGATATATACCATTTTACATTCTAGCGATACTATCGTTACTTAACATTATTCTTAAATGTTGAACACTTTTAATTATTCTCTGAGATGTTCATAAACCATGGCTCGCTTTTGAAGGTAGGTACGGTAAAAAAGGCATATGTCAAAATAATCAAAATATTATGGAAATTTTGATGCGACCTTGTCGGCTTCGTATATTTATTGCGGCCTCGGAATAAAAAGCTTTTTGACACCGCATAAAGAAAATGTATGCAAATGATTTAATTACAGGATCTTACAAAAACATCTGAAAAAACAAAACTAGTTGTTTTTATGTATTGTTACTAATTACGAAATATTCATGTTTCATATTTTATCACCTATTCATTTAATGAGCAGAGGAATTCTTGTAACTATTTAAAGGTCGAAAAAAAAGCATTATTTTATGCAACGTTTTCGCTTATTGTGTAATTTCGTTACGTAGACACGTCAAATGAATTAACAAGGAAGTGTTTTTTTCGCGAAACAAAATGCCGCCTTTATAACTCCTGCATCACACCTGTTCTCCTCTATGGCTGCGAATCGCAGCACATAACCAGGGCCCAAGATAGCAGACTTCTGAGTTTGGAGAATAGGTGTCTTAGAAGAATTTTAGGTGTGCGGTGGTTTAACTTTGTAAGGAACACAGAGGTGAGGAAACGGACACAGCGATCCTTGTTATCTACTGTCATCCGGCGAAGGCGTTTCGGCTGGCTAGGCCATATACTACGTATGCCTCCCGAGAGCCTCAACCTGCTTGCCTATTTTACAAGGCATCAGGTTCTCGGCGTCCTGGTCGTCCACTGTTGACAATTCGTCAGCCACTGTTGACAATTCGGCAGCTTGCGTCAGAGCTGCGGGACGTGGACTTGACTTGGGAGGATGCACGGGAGCTGCCGCCGATCGCTTGGCCTGGAGGCAGTTTGTGGATTACATATGCTCCACATAGGGAGCGCATATGGTATGATGATGATGTTTTTTTCACATCTTCGTATACACACGGTTACCTGTTAGGCTAAGGACTAATCCAAGACAATATCATTAAATTATCTGGATTGGTAGGAAAAAAATTCCAGCAAACACCAAAATATATCAACTATTTTATCATCTGGCCGTAAGGTTTCTTTTCACTCGTTTAATTTTCATTTTATTTATTATTCCTAATGATTTCCTTCTTTACTTCTCCTTACCTAATGGTACAAAGGGCCCTACCTTACAAAAAAGTGCATTGTTTCTTATTAGTTTATTGCCTACATGATGGCAGAATGATCACTCTTATGCTACAGTGCCAGGTATAATTATATAAATATTCATGTGAAAACCACAATTATTTTAATATGTATTGCAAATTAACCCAACGGAATCAAACCCTGGCCCATGTGTTAAATTATCGATTTTTTATTTATTTATCAAGTGTTTTTACAATGAATAGAGAAATCAAAAGTAAGTGTAGCTATCACCATATAATTATATTATTATTGTGAATATGATAATATACAACGCTTTAAGACATTTAACATCTCTCTTGCGATAGGTAATTTAATAAAGTGATAAAATACTAAACTTATAATTATATCAATTAAGGCATGCAAAACTAGTAATTAAAATTCTATTTTTTGTTTATGGTCTTGAATGCGGTTGTTAATCGTCAAGATTATCTCATATTGTAAACATGATGTTTGTGCGAGTAGGTTGAATTAAATTTAGACAACTTATATGAAAGTGTAGGTATAGCGTATACCTTATAGATACTCTATGGCGATTTATCCTACATCATTATTTTTTGGTTACATTACATTACATCATTTTTATTACTAAACCTAAATAATATATTTAATGTATTAATTAGCAATCAGAGCCTAAATTCCTTAAAGCTAATTTCAATAAGCTTTTTTAATTACGAACGATAAGTAATGTTACGATAAGTAAAAAAAAATCATCATCATCATCATACCATATCCGCTCCCTATGTGTGGAGCATATGGAATCCACAAACTGCCTCCAGGCCAAGCGATCGGCCGCCAGCTCCCGTGCATCCTCCCAAGTCAAGTCCACGTCCCGCAGCTCTGACGCAAACTGCCGACGAATTGTCAACAGTGGACGACCAGGATGCTTTGTAAAATAGGCAAGCATGGTTAAGGCGCTCGGGAGGCATATGTAGTATATGGCCTAGCCAGCCGAAACGCCTTCGCCGGATGACAGTAGATACCAAGGATTGCTGTGTCCGTTGCCTCACCTCTGTGTTCCTTGCAAAATCAAACCACCGCACACCTAAAATTCTTCTAAGACTCCTATTCTCGAAACTCAGAAGTCTGCTATCTTGGGCCCTGGTTATGTGCCACGATTCGCAGACATAGAGGAGAACAGGTGTGATGCAGGAATTATAAAGGTGGAATTTCGTTTTAACCGAGTAAACATCCGATTTCCAGACAGCTTTCATACTGTTGAATGCGGTGCCCTCTACTCCAAGCCGCACTCCCAGTTCTTTCAGAACTCTTCCGTTTTCTGTCATGTACGCTCTCGACCCTTTCGATGACTTGTCCCGACAAAACCAGGGGATCTGGGCATCTTGACACGAGTTGTTACACATGACATGGGTTTTACCAGTGTTGATTTTTCAACCCATGCACGTGGAGTGCCAATTCAGCCCATCAACAATAATTTGAAGGCCCCAACTGCCGACTGTAAAAAAAATTACTGCAGGAATACCCCAGAGTGTAAACCCAGCCAAATTTTTTTGGCAGGTTTATTTTCGTCCTTACATATTTAAGTATGAACAATTATTTAAAATATCTTAATTTAAAAGAGTTTTTATTGGAGTATGTTTTTCTTTTCTAAATTTGTCTATGTTAAATGTCAATAACAATATTTCTGGTCTTATAAATTATTAAAACAAAGCATTCAAAATTATGTCACAAGATCTTGGTCTCATTATGACGATTCTAAATCGTTTTTAAGTGATTAAATATAATTATTTTTTCCGTTTCAAATCATTCTTTATCCGAATAAGTGTGTTTTAATAAATTAATGTACGTACTTAAAAGTTCAAAAACACTTGAATCGTAAATCGTAAAAATAATTCATTTATCTGTAAAGGTTTCCCATTTCGACAAAAACCATCAAATTTTTTTTTTACTCTGCAATTTCACTTCATTTTATTTTTATTTAGAGTACATACGGGAGTACTAATTTGCAGTAAAATGTAATATTTTGGTTGAGTACAGTCAGCTTCTAGTATTTTGACCACACCTGTAATTATAAATAGAATTGACAGTGAATCTGACTTAAAAAGTGCAATCTTTTGATAAACTTGGAATAGTTTATGAAATTCATAAGCTTCATAATGGGAACAAATATAGAATAATGATGATGAAGAGTTTATAATATATATAGGCATGTTTTATCACAAAATACGAATAGCAAATTCGATAATAATATGCAATAATTTGATAGTTAAACATATTATCATAATAAATATTGCCTATCTTATAATATTATCATAATAATATGTGCATCTACTAATGATATTTGTATATACGTATCGCGCATAACTTAAGATAAAAAATGTGTAATTTGACATAAACATATTCGAATATAAAAGATAGTGAAAATGCATTTTTTGTTACCTAGTTACATAATATAATATTATGTAATACCAACGAAAAACCAATAAAATTAAAAATAATTCAAACTATGATTTGAACGGCTGTGGCCCAGTGGTAGCATCGCCGTCTCTGATTCTGAAGATCCCCGGTTTGTATCCCCACTCCGCCATGACTCGACTCCTATTCTCAAGCACAAACCGCTTAGGCTTTATTGAAAATAGTATTTACAAATTGAAATATATGCAAATATCATAAGATTTCAAAGATTTCTGTAAAAAAATAAATTACGACAAATTTATTATTCTGTACGAGTTTCATTTACATCTCTTATTTTATCATTAATTCAATAATAACTAATTTCAAAAGATCAACGTAGTTTTTTTTTTCATTTAAAATTCTAAAATAAAATTAAACTTTTGCATCCGACTGTACTTAAAGGAAGGAGCAACGTAATAACGATTTGCCCATAATACAGTTAAGTGAGCGCGACCCGAAGGTGAATGAACTTGCCCTGGCACTTTGCAATCATCCCTGCACCACTACCCACTACCCACTACCCACTACCCCACTACCCACTACCCACTACCCACTACTACCCACTACCCACTACCCCACTACCCACTACCCACTACCCACTACCCACTACCCACTACCCACTACCCACTACCCACCCACTACCACTACCCACTACCCACTACCCACTACCCACTACCCACCCACTACCCACTACCCACCCACTACCCACCCACTACCCACTACCCACTACCCACCCACTACCCACTACCCAATACCCAATACCCAATACCTACTATCCACAACCCACCATCTCTTTACATTACATATATATCTTGTTTTAGCTGCACCTCCGAAAATGTATGTGTAAGAGTATAAATATTCCTAATTTAATTTAATTTTGAACGGGTACTGGCCCAGTGGAAGCATTGCGGTCTCTGAGTCTAGAGACTTAGTCTAGTACTTATTCGTTCGCAAAAAACATTCGCTTGAATAATTTACAAAATGTTTGTGTTATTTTATTAGTTTCTTCATTATGTCAAATATTTTTTTATGTGTTTTACAGCACTTAAATTATTTTAAGCTTGACTGAGAAAATATACTCAGATTGAAAATAATAAAAAAAATTACAGAACTCTGCTTCAATATAGTATATATTTTGGGAAAGTATGTAATGTTCATGTTGGTACTTCGATCATCATTCAAGATGTTGTAAAACATTATTTTGTCAAAATAATAATTGATTTTTTTTGGAATTTCTTAAGTGCTTAAGATTATTTGGCAGTTAGGAAATCATCTGAAATCAAGGTGAAATAAATATTTTTATTCTAATTAAAATCACCTTGTTGATGTTACTACGTAGGTCGATTTTAAATGTTATTACTTTAAATAAATATAATAAGTATTTTAGCCTTGTTCAAATACAAAAATGTGTGTTGAATGGTTCATGGTTATGTAAAGAATATGAAATATATTCCTCTATCTTTCCGGCAATCTGATCTCATTTGTGAAGGATGAATAAGGCTTTTAGTTGAGACGTCCATTCAAAAATCATGCCAAGTGTTTTTTCGTTGTTGCATGTGATAAATACTAACATTAAGAGGAGAGGATTTGCGCTTTTAATGGTAATACTTCAAATAGGTATAATTGGTAATATATAAACGTTAAAGCTATTTGAAATATATGGATAATATTCTTATATTTTTATGATGTTGTTCCATTTTGTTTTTGAGCCTCCCGGCCCGTTGAGATGGTTGAAATAAAAATATATAGAACGTCCAGGCTACTAAAATATTTATAAACGATATTTTTTTAAATTTAGACTTTAGTCATACCTTCTTTTAAATACGTCATTCCAGTAATGATAACCTATATTATGTTAACATATACAATTTAGGAAATACTATGTTACTATTTCTAACATAGCGTTAGAAATTTTATTGTTTTTAAAAATGATGATCCGGATTTATTAATAGTCAAACTTCAAAGTATTTTATGCGGAAATACTAAAACAAGTTTTGAAAAAAGTACTGATTTCTTTAAAATAAAAACGGGAACTATGCATTATTTTCATTTATCTGGATAACTTATAGCAACAAAATAATAACAAGTATTTTATATTTTATTTAACCACCTCAACAGTCCAGGAGGCCCAATTACAGGGGGGAATAACGTTACAAACACCCAGGCTTGAGAAACATAACTTTATTTTTTGTGTTCTCACCGGGAATCGAACCGGAAATCTCCGTATCATGAGTCCAGCGTCTTAGCCATTACGCCTACGGAGGCCGCCTTGTTAATCAAAGAACGCAACAAATTCTAGTAAAATTTTAATACAACACAAAATAACCCAAAATATACACGAGCTTTAAGTTATTATGTTCGAAATACATAATAACTTAAATCTATCGTACATGCCGTATTATTAGGTACTTTAGTTCTAGTAATGAATATAATAATTTTAATATGTTAAGTATATGAATGGATAATTCACGCATTGCCTCTCTTCTTAAAGCAATATGACCTTAGCTTTGATTACAGCCATTCAGTATATTCTCCATCCAAATATATCAATACCCGTTCTAGATAGATGTTGGAGAATGAGAGCTATAATTTGGTTTCAATAGCCCACCTCACAGGTGAACATATCCGAGATTTCCTCCTCACTCTGACATCGTCCCACCAGCCCGTGACGTGGCATGACGTAACATTTGAAAGTAACTTCACTTTAGATTTCGTTTCAACACTACACTAGGCACGCCACAGTATCTAATAATCGTGAAAAAGTTATAAATAATATTTTATTGCACATTAAGATAACATCTCTCTTAGCATTTGGCTCATGTAAAAACCATTGTTAGCTGTGTTTACAAGTGTGCGGATCATATGCACGAATTAAGGGTCAGTATTGGGAAATTAATTCAACCGCGGTTATTAGCAAAAAAACCATTGTATAAAACATATAAAACATAAATTGCTATGTTGCCTATGATAAAATCTCATAATTTTGACTGCCTTCATGTTGCCAATAACTGTAGAACTTGCTCATGTGATAACATAGAGATTGTTAATGAATATATGTATTTGGGCATAACCATTGACTGCTTCTTTAAATGGAATATCCAAACCTTAAATACTTGTAAACGTTTAAGATCTGTTGTTGGACAAATATTTAAATTAAAATTTTTGGTTCCTCTACCTACTTTAAAATTGATATATACTTGTCTCTCGGGGAATCAGTTATAAGATATGGCATCACTGCTTGGGGGCACACATGTGCAACTAACGTCAACATGTTCAAAACGTTCAAAATGCCCTTGCCAAATTAATTGTACCACCAAATATATTTAGTCAAAGACATAATGTTCCAACAATGTTTAAATATTTAAAAGTATTACCTGTGAAGGGATTACTGTGGAATAGAATCATTTGTCAAAATATGTCTGATAACACATATAAAAATAAATTATATCACACATATACAACTAGATTCACATCCATGGAGGGATTAATTGTGCCCAAAACAAAAAAAATAAGTACGGGCAGAGAACTCTAGAATACTTAATTCCCAAAATATTTAATATGTTGCCCTATGAACTTAAATCGTGCAATAATGCAAATAAAATTATTTCTATTCTAAGGGTTTGGTTGGAAGATAGAACTTTTTTATATTGATGTACCATAATTTATATATATTGATTCACCATTGCATTATCTCTATTCCTTTTATGTATATTTTGTGAACTTTTTTATTTTTGTTGTATTTCTATGATAAATTTATCTTTTGCTAATGGCTCCCGATGACAAACGGCAAAATTGCGGTTTATCGGGACGGCATTATTTTTGTTTTTCTAATGTTATGTTTTATTTTCTTAATAAAGAACACTAAAAAAAAAAAAAAAAAATATTTTGTAAGCAATAAAAATTATGATTTTTTTAAATATGATTATTATGTTATTTTACGCGAAAAAACTGAAAAACAACAAAAGGTTTACAAAAACAACGGATACCTACACAAAATTTAACACTTGCATAGTTGGAAAGTTCCTCTTTTTAGCTATGAACATCCTTTTTAATCCTTTCTGCAAAAAATTGTGAAAACGAAAGACAATATAAAATTAGGCTTATAAAGTTGGGTTACGTATACATTAGAAATACGCAGGCGCATTGAATAATTTTATTTAGAGAATTCATTATGTAAACACATGAAATCAGTCATTTTTCTCCAAACTCATTTTATGTTTCGTTTTTTTTTAATTTAAAATATTACATAAAACTATAGAAAAACGGATGGTTTTAAGTTATGGGACTGTAAATTGGTTATTGTGGTACGTAGAGTATCATCACAATTGAGTATTAAAAAAAACATAATTCGACGGCTACCCACTATTACGAGCAAATTCACGGTTTCAACTCTCTGGCTTATACCCCCCCTTAAGGTAGATTTTTGCTGATTTATTAAGGCGCAATACGTCGGAAGTTCTCCAGCAGCTTTAGTAGGTAGTTTTATTGATTGTTCGTGTCCTGTTAGCGTGAACGGAGACGCTTTACGATCGGATTTATTGAATATTTGAACTAAAATACACCTTATCTGGACCGGTGACCTCATAATCTAATAACGAACTCAGGTAAATCATCAAACAAACGGTTTTTATGTGTTGGTGTTTTTTTTTAGATGAAACTAATTTCTAAAGATAAAGTCTGGTAATCTTATTTTGTGAAATGTACACGTTTGTAGTTAGAACTTATGTAAGCAGGTGCCAGCTTTAAATGTGCGGAATATGGTTAAATTATTCACAAATATACAGTAAACAAATAATTAATTTGTGATTTTTAAATTAGGAAATGGCATGATGGTTAGTTAGTTAGTCAGTTAAATTATTTGTTTGTTTGTATTTTTATTTAGCTATAAAAAAAATTCTTACAGCTAATATATTAGATCAATATTTATTATTACATTAGTATTTTACTAAGGTTGTTTCTGAATTCATTTAATCCGTTTATTTCTTTGACAGTCTCCGGTAGTTCATTATACCTTTTGAATCCTTTGTACATTATGCTGTTCTGAGTACATGTCTTAGATCCATTGATTGTCTTTAAATTATTCTTAATTCTGGTGTTATATTCATGGGTGTTGCGGTTAAACTGAACTTTTGTCATAAAATAATCTGGTAATATGCTGTTCTGAGTACCATTTAGCATTTTATGAATAAACAACATTGTATTTAAATCAATCTTTTCTTTAGATTATGCTTTGTACGTTAAATTAAATAAACAGTGGGTAGGTAATTTTTTAGGAGTTAATAAGCCTCAATATATCCTTAATATTTTTAAAAATCGTTATGTATGTAGGTACCTATTACTTATAAAAATTCTTAATAAACACGATATCGTTTAAGCAAACAGTATGTACTATGATTTAATTAGATTATCAATGCAACAACTATTAGTAATGGCTTTATTTGGTATTTTTGTTTGTATTTGTAAATGGCGCGCATTAGTATTGCGAAATGATATGGATTTATAATGAAAACAAACACAAGAAACTTAAAGTTATTCTAAATCAGACACGCAATCGATGTGAACATTAATCGAGTTGATAAGACTAGTTTTTCACTCCATTTGCAAAGCGACTAACACAACTTAAGTACCCATTAATTAAAGCGCGGTTAGGATTATTTACATTGTTTCTACCATACACTTTCTGTTTCCTGATACAATTTACCCCATAATTAACAACAATGGAAATATATCAACAAGAAAACGTGTGTTTTCTATATATTATATATTGGAGTATGTTCAAATAAATATATTATATTATTTATAAAATCTCCCGAATTCATAATTCACATTGACAAACAAAAATTTTTTTATAAGTATTATAATTTAATATGGTAAGTAGGTACTGCGTTCTGCATTATCAATTTCAATTTCAGATGCGTCTATTTTGTTAATTTAGAAATGAATTCAATACGATCAATTAAAAAAATTCGAGTGATGGTTATATTTCTTTAATATTAAGAATTCAGCAAATAAAATATACTTTTTTGGATTCTGATTTAACACTGTTTTATTTCAAGCCGCGAGTAGAAAGTTATTATTAAAAGAAATACAAAATCGTTAAAATAATTCTCGTTTTAAAATCTTCTTACCTACTTCCTTATCCAAGTGAACAAAATTATTTATTTTCATGAAAATAGTCTTGGGATAGGATTTGTTTGTATCTGAAGACTACAAGTTGCGTGAACGAGTTCCCCTATCGATGTTTCCTCTGTAATTTATTAAACTATTCATTATTTATTCATGCTAACCTTTTTGCAATCATCTCAGTGTACAAATTCACGTAGAAAAACAAATGAATCAAGTTTCTACTCATCTTCACATGTTTTGCTACAGTAACTTATTATATCGATTAAATTAACACTATAAATAAATATCCTCTAATTTGAATCTTTATCTAAAATTTTAACATCATCTTTTTTTATAGAAGATCAGGACGTGGAACTGAAAAAATATCACTCAAATATCGTCTTGTATATACAGGTCGGTAAGAGGTAAATATCGAAATTATATCCATAGTAAATCGTCGATACAAAGTCGATATCGACCTCGTATCTACCGAACTGAATCTACAAGTCGATAAATTGGATGTCTTTGCCGTGATTTGAGAAGACGCACGTGGAAATTGGCAACCGATCGGTTATCTTGGAGGCAGCCTTGTAAAATCCATAAGCTCCACATAGATAATTAGTGATGGTTGAAGGATGAATGACTTAAATTTTTTTTAATTACTAGCGTTGTCAGATTCTTAGCTATGCGTTATTTTTTGCATGTTTATTATTAGTTCTGTGTACAAATCTGATTTAATCTGAAACTAGTAGACAAAATCCATAATATGTAATTAAAATTATGTAAAAAGTATCACATATACACACTTAGAATTATTATCTAGGGAAGTACCGGAATCAATTTTTGAAAGGGTATGAATTCTCAAGAAAAAATATGACGTCATACACTCTTTTTGCATTTTTTTATTTTTCAGAATGACCAAAGCAAAACAAAAACAATGTGCCTGTTTTCTTTTATGATCTTTTTTTAATTGCATGTGATTTTAAATTAATATTTCATGTGGGATACCTTGGACTGGTACGTGATTGCGAGTCTTACGCTTCAACGTAAGACTGATCATCCTACCTTTATGGTAATAAAAATTATCAAGATCCACCACACTCGGTGTACCAAGATCCACCACACTCGGTGTACCAAGATCCACCACACTCGGTATACCAAGATCCACCACACTCGGTGTACCAAGATCCACCACACTCGGTGTACCAAGATCCACCACACTCGGTGTACCAAGATCCACCACACTCGGTATACCAAGATCCACCACACTCGGTGTACCAAGATCCACCACACTCGGTGTACCAAGATCCACCACACTCGGTGTACCAAGATCCACCACACTCGGTGTACCAATGCAGTGCCCTAAGCCCCATTAATTGGGTTCGAATAAGGTGAAGTAGTAGTAATAGTTGTAGTATTTTTTTCCCTAAAAAAATGAGCGCTGCTAACTTGATCCCATTTAATAAGCAGGCATAGAACTTTTTTCTTGCGTTGGTACTCCTTTCAACGCACGCGGTCCATATTATAAATCCTTTTTTTACACTTCAAAGAATAACCTAGCAACTGAAGATACCTTTATGTAATTACGAAGAACATCTTTCCTGAATCAAACGCTTGAAATAAGAACATAAATCTTAGTATATCTTATAATAAGATTAAATGCAATCACAACACTCATTATAAGACAAAGTTTCGTAACGATATTGATCTACAGATAACCCTCTTCCATTTGTGCCTGCAGATGCACGTTTTCACACAGTATTTTAAATAAGGATTATATAATCTTGAGTTCAATTTCAAAATTCTCAAATTTGTTGAACGAGTTTCCTTGCTTCAAGCAATGTCAAACAATTACATATTTTAACGCAATCTATTGATTGTCTCGCAAGCATTAGATACATATATTAATTACACAATTGACATCTCAACAGAGACGAGTATTGTAATTATTAGTCCGTGATGGGTGAAATCCAATTTTTGTCGACGATTATTTGGATACACTCAAAATGTTGTTTATACATTTAATAATATTTATTTAGATTTATTCGTGTATTAATGTGTGGAAAAAACATAAAAAATGTAAGATCTATTCAAATATACTTTTGTAATCCATTTATTTTATTTTACAGATCCAAATAAGTTGTTGGAATCAAGTTAAAGTTCATTTTCACGCGAATACCGACAAACCTGAATAATCCCATGTAAAAAACTGTCTGTAGTATCAATACACAACTCAAATAACTAATATCGAACAAAACGATCAATTGAACCTTTTTTAATTGTACAAAGATGGATTCGTTTTTATATTTAAATCGTATTACAAGTTAATTAGGGTCAGATGTTATTAGGTTGATCATTATCTGTGCTGTTTGTGCTGTTTCTGCTTTTCTTTCGGAGTGAAAAATCACTTGTTATGAAATTCCGATTTGTACGAAGATGGAACTGTTACTGATATTTTATACATCTGTTATGGCGAACTATTGATTAGCAATCTTACTCCTTAAGTATCTGGTAGGCTCTCAATTTTTCTCTCTGACCATGACGTAACGAATTTTATAAAATTAAAACAATGTTAGAACTGCTGAGAAAATAATGTAATAAAATATTAAATATTTTATTTTGTAAGATAATAAAGAAACATTTGAGTTCTTATGATAAGTATACTACTTTTCCTTATCCGCACCCAATGGTGCATAGGACAATACATTTTTACCTCCACCAATTGCAGTGTTTCTTAAACATTTTATTTCATGAAGGTAGGATGATCAGTCTTACGCTTCATTACCAGTCCAAGGTACCACACATAAAATATTAATATGAAAATCACATGTAAAAAATATTTCGTTTGAATGCAGGAATCGAACCCGTGACCTCATGCACGGTAGCCAAATGCACTACCACTATGCTACGCGGCGGACAAAGTACGATAAGTATACCCAAAACATTTCAATTTCGGGACTGATTTCAAAGTTTTTACGAATTTTAATGAATACATAAAATATTCATGATAATTGGGCCTTAAAAGTTTTTTTTTAAAGATGGCGGTCCTATTTTATTTTTGAAGCAAGAGAAATCTTTTTAATATTAAAACCGTCAAGAAAATCTATTTTACTTAACACGAGTTTACCGTTATAAAGACATTGTATGATCCTTGTAAAATTATTCAAAATAGTTCGACATCAATATTTCGATACAGACTTACATTTCTCAGTAAAGTGTTGCGTAGTAATATAATGTTTATGGATATCGGAGAGCAAGTGTTGGGTGATTATCTCTACAATGACTAACACGAGTGAACGCTTATCTAATCCGACATCTTATCTGCAGCTTTCACACTTCTTAGTAAACTAAACACTAAACATGCCCCCAATGGACAATATAATGCATGGATACTTTTTACAGTCAAACAACTATCCATTAGTCATACCTAGCTGTTCGCTGCGAGATCTAATTCTCTAACTTTAGACGGAGTTGTATTCAAAATGGCCTGTAATATTGATACTACTACTGCTACTCACCTTTATCCGCACTGTATTGGCACACCATGTGCAGTTAATCTTGATCATTGGTTACTTGAAGGCAAGATGATCAGTCTCACGCTTCAGT
This sequence comes from Micrasema minimum, assembly GCA_022494985.1. Classification (NCBI taxonomy): domain Eukaryota; kingdom Metazoa; phylum Arthropoda; class Insecta; order Trichoptera; family Brachycentridae; genus Micrasema; species Micrasema minimum. Next base: position 92,498 of record JAGVSP010000255.1, on the reverse strand, counting down.
GCCAGTCCAAGATATTACATAATATGAAAATCACATGTAAATAAATATTTCGTATTGACCCCCATCGGGAATCGAACCCGTGACCTCATGCATGGAAGCCAAACGCGCTACCGCTAGACTACGGGGTGGACATACAGATAATGGAGATATCAATATGCAATCGTATAGCTTTTTTTATATTTTAGGCGGTGAAAATAATCAGGAACTTTCCTAAAAACTCATAAATAATCTTATATTAAGTATCATAAGATGTAAATAATTTGTACATTCTATGAATTATATGTATCTGGATGAAAGATTTGTAAATTTTTTGACAATAATTCCTAACTTCTATAATATTATAATGGACTCTGTCCGTCAATTAATTAATAAATAAATAAATAAATAAATAATTTAGTATCCATATAAAAAAAACCTGCAAAATATATTATTTTACGGCATTATATTAATAAAATTGGTACTAACGCTGAGCCCTTCACACTATTTGGTTCGGATGAGGGAAAGTATTATAGCAGTAGGTAGTACCTACTATTTAAACATAATTATCAGAGGTATTAATTTATTAACAATACAAAACAAAACGTTAAAAATGTAATTGTGAAAGGTAATAAACACCATTAGTATTTCCTAAATACAATATCGTTACGGCTAGAAATAAGGACAAACACGACGGTATTTTAAAATCCAGAGTAACGGCATTATCTCGCCGCAATGCGAGCGGACTAATAAAAACAGTTTATTAGTAATTTAGTGTTTACAGGCGTTGGTCATAATATCCGTACAGCACACGTCTTCCAATAGAGTTCAGGCCAGATCTGTGGCCCATACTTGTCTGACACGATTAATAAGTAATTACTCACTAGGCGGTGGGTGGTCGGGGCAGCTTTAAGTTAAATACGCCGCTTCGGCCCTATTCAGTACTCCGTAGATAATACAATACTTACTGTTTATCTGCTCTAAATCTTAACGAATATTAAATTTTATTAGAAGTAATCGAAAACTTCGTCTTATTTCATGGCGCGTTAGTTTTATCCGTAAAAAAAAGCGAGCTTCAGTCACTAAATAGCCAGTTCCAGGTTTCTTTTAGTTATTTTTATTTTTATTTATTTAACCACCTCAACAGGCCAGGGCTGCGATTCCGGTCGTAAACCCAAACGTCACCAGACGCCCATTTCTCGCCGAACTGTCAAATCGTTGTCAAATCGTTTATCTCTAACCATACTTATTCGACGAATTTCCGTCTCCAAAAATGTTGATCTTTTATGTCTTGTGGAATGCATAGACCTTGAGAGATTCTACCAAGATTCTACTCTACTTTGAAGCCAAAAATCCGATTCAGATTTTGACAGTGACAGTTAAGGGAATCGCTAAAATGTCGTTAACCTTAGTAGAATCGCCGGGCAGAAGGCCCAATTCAAATGGGGGACAACTTCGCAAAACCCAGGCTTAAGAAAAAAACCACTTTTTTTGTGATCTCACCGGGATTCGAAGCCGGAACCGTATCGTAGTACAGCGTCTTAGCCATGACGTACGGAGCGCCATCTTAGCCATGAAGTTTACGATTTACGCTATAAATAAGTTATCTAGTTTGCTTGCTTGCCCGTTCGTTACAATCATTTTAATATTAATTTATTTGTTTTTAGCTTTAAGTTTAATGATTGTATTTTACCTAGATTTACCTATTCTACCTGCTATTCTACCTTATTTTTAGCTTTAATTTTTTAAGATTAAATGATTGTATTCTACCTATTTATTTTATTCTACCTTGCTTGCCTTTTTTAATTTGTAGATTGAGGTAGGTAGGTACGTTCGTAAAGTTAACCGACCTAGTTGTGGCAATACTTATTGAAAGAAGAGGCGGGACCAATATTTACATAAGATTTTTAATTATCAGTTTTCTTCGTGCAGCTGGCAATCTTTTTTCTCAGCTTATAAATCGATAATATCGAGAACCTCCTATTTGTTTGCTTTTTCGCCTACGTTTTGTGATACGGTTACCGCCATATCATCACTTCTGATCGGATTCTTATTTTCAATTTCCGAGGCGATAATGAAATATGGCTCCTACTTGATTTACTGGCGGCTAGAGAAAGTATTTTGAGAAAAGGGTTAAGGTAATCTATTTGGACGTTCCGCTTATTTCTGTGTACCCTTCAGCTTACATTACAGTACGGAACTAATTAAATAGGCGCTCGAGTTCCTTTTTATTACCTACTTTAAATGCTTTCGAAAATTGGGAAATTGCGTATTAAACCTCTTTAATGATTTTAAATGACCTACAACATTAATTTAAGTCATCTTTAAATCTTGTTTTTCAGCCATATATAACAAATGCAAGCTTGTGGAGTTAATACCATTTTTAAAGCGGTATTCAAATATTTCTTTAGTATTATTTAAGTACCCATTATACGTACGAATGTAGTTTTTAAATAATCTACTGTTTTAATAATTTAAATTAATGTCGGTACAGAAACCAATGAATGAAGGCGTTATATAGTAAAATGTTGCGATATCTCGGTTTGTGATGCTTTAATCCAGGTTTTTTATTCTTTTTACAAGCTGTGTTTGGTTTTAAAAGTTAGAACTTGACACAAAGCCTTCATATCATCATCATACGATATCCGCTCCTTATGTGGAGCATATGGATTCCACAAACTGCCTCCAAGCCTAGCGATCGGCCACCAGTTCCCGCGCATCCTCCCAAGTCAGGTCCACGTCCCGTAGCTCTGATGCAAGCTCCGGATTGTTAGATCCGGCTAGACGGATTGGCAACAATAGACGTCCCGAGAACTTAATGTCTTGTGCTTTTTGAGTTCTTTGTGGGTTGCACAATGAAAGCCCCACCCTTTTCCTAGACTGCTTTAAAGACTATTGAGTCTTTTTTCAGTCCAGCCAACTCTACCGATTTTTTCAACAAGCTAAACCGCGATTTTAAGATTGTTAGTGTGATAAAAATACGGATGAATTTACGATTATGTACAGTTTAAACCCGCGCTAAATAAGCAAGCATGGTTAAGGCTTTCGGGAGGCATACGTATTATAAAGCCTAGTCAGCCGAAACGCCTTCGCCGGATGACAATGACAGATACCAAGGGCTGCTGCGTCCGTTGCCTAACCTCTGTGTTCCTTACAAAGTCAAACCAGCGCACACCTAAGATTCTTCCAAGACACCTATTCTCAAAACTCAGAAGTCTGCTATCTTGGGCCCTGGTTAGGTGCCATGATTCGCAGCCATAGAGGAGAACAGGTGTGATGCATGAGTTATAAAGGCGGAATTTTGTTTTAACCGAGCAAACATCCGATACCTAGACAGCTTTCATACTGTTGAATGCGGCGCCCGCTACTCCAAGCCGCACTCCCAGTTTTTTCTGAACTCTGCCGTTTTCTGTCATGTACGCTCCCAGGTATTTGAATCTCTCGACCCTTTCGATGACTTGTCCCGACAAAGCCAGGGGAATCTGGAAAACTATTTATAAAACTCAGTAGTCTGCTAAATTGGGCCCTGGTTAGATGCCATGATAGATAGAAGAGAACAGGCGGGATAAGCCCATCACTCTTGCGAATAGGTAGATTTAATTAATTTTTTTAAATTGCAAAAACATTAGTGATTAGAACATTGCTCCCGGTTAGTTTGATTTTATTTTAAATTAAGAAGTTAAATCTGCGATTAATAAATTAGTAATCATCTGATATAACTTCTCGTTTTACCAATAAAACAACTGTTTGATAGCCTTCAGACACACAACACGTGTCTGTCATAAAGGGTGTAATTTATTGAAACCCGGTAAATAACTAAGTTAGTTCCGCCCTCACCCGCGGCCGTATATGGTTAACCATACACCAAGAATTTCTAAATCCACAGGGTAACCAGCCGTCGCAAAAAAGAAGGGTTAGTTATAACTAACGCCCGCGCACGCTTATAAAATAAAGTTGAATTGATTATGGGGAAAACAAAGCAAAAAGGCGTCGTTGAAATTGATTAAACCCCTTTTATATCCCTAAAGAGCCGACAACAGAGGTTTTAAGGTGACTACCCTCAGTCAATTTTAAAACAGGGCTGTTATTTTATAGTTCAGGTATCCCAATGAAATGTTATTCATTTTTTTGACAGAGAAATTTGACTCTTTTCAAATTAAATCATAAACAAATTTAACATAGGTACCTATAAAAATATATATTTTTTTCTTTATTTAGTTTCTGTGTGTTCGTTATAAAAACAGCTTATTTGAATACTTAATTTCAGTTTTTTCTGATCTAATTTTTACGACGAACTTTTCTCTCGATATGAAGAAAAAAAAATTTCTTCATTAAAGCGATTTAAATTTTAAATAATCTCGTTTACAATAATTATAATGGTGTTTGCTTAAATACTTAGCATTTTCCTGAATGGATTACAGAGATTAAAAAAATTAAATGTGAGTTATATTTATTTTTTACTTTACTTATGATATACAAGGAACGGGGTTTATATTGCATTTATTTATATAAACCTTATAAGCTTACACTCACCACCTCAATGTTTGTAAAAAAAACCTTATTATTTTTATCAAATTTCATCAAGTGAATTTTCTTTCACTGACTCTAAATCTATATTATATTATGTATATTGTGTTAGGATCAGGCAGGATACATCTGGTGTGGACCAAAGGGAACTTCTCCGCATCTGCCTGCGATTATGAGAAAACCACGAAATAAAAGAGAGAATTGACAGATAGAATTCATATGTAAAGATTCGCGCTATTTCACTGTATACCCTTTACAAGTACTGATAATTGGCAGATATGAATAACAAATACTAGGCGAATGGGGAATGTTTTAATAAAAAAGTGACCACTTTTAGCCAATGACAGCCCTGTAAACGCTTAGATATCAATATCCACTTCCAAACTCGTCTTTCTTAAGATATCAATTGTCACTAAAGCGCATTCGATTTTCGCATCATATATCTGTTTTTTGCAATATTATTTATAAATTAAATCAGTTGTAAACTGATTTAATTAGTTTCCAATAGAATTACAAAATACGCGGGTACATACTTCTTTTATACGTTAGTAAAATCTCTTTGCAATTAACATGATATATTTTTATCGAAGTAAATTCAATCATAAATTCATGGCATAACTGTATTCACCCAAATAAGCGCTTAACGTAAAATAACATACTTAATACTAATGTAGCTGTTTTTAAACAATTTTATTGTAACCAATTAATGTCTTTATTATTATTTTTTATGTTACTTTACAAGTGCCGTAAATATTTATTGATCTGTACAGCGTAAAGCTATTTCAATCAATAAATGAGGCAATGATAATTTTATAATAACATGTCTTACAACTAAGTATAAAATATTGTGTAAAAAGTATGCCTAATCGTAAGAAAACGTACGATAATTTTTAATTTTCCATCTTAAAACTAAATTATTGCACTTTTGCAAATATTAAAATTTAAATTCAATTACACCATAAACAGTCCTCCAATGAATTAATTATGGACAAATTAGGGTCTCATTATTTATGAAACTTTTTTTTATTTATAAGTTAGTAGTGATAAGAAAATACATGACACTACTAACATAATCATCATCATCAGCATACCATATCCGCTCCCTATGTGGAGCATATGGATTCCACAAACTGCCGCCAAGTCAAGCGATCGGCTTACATAATAGGCTAGGTCATATGGACGTCTTCCGAGAGCCTTCAGAAATTTGTTTTTTTTCAAGGTTTCCGACATCCTGCGACAATCCATCGGAAATTTGTGTCAGAATACGCCGCGTGGACGAGGTGTATTATACAGTGCCCTATGCACCATTGGATGCGGATAAGGAAGAGTAGTGGTACTAGTAGTATTATGTAAGTACCTAATTAATTAGTACTAGGGTATTCGAATTTATTAGAACGTTACTTTTTTCACAATATTTTGTTGCAATACATGACCATTCTACCATCGGCTGCAAAAGTTCATTAAATTTATACCTAGAAATTAAAATATCTGCATATTGGATGGTGATTTATGGAGATATAATATACGCCCTCACTTTTCTAACTGCATTTCAGGGGGCGTTCTGTATGTTAAGTGTTTCTCACTTGAACTATTATTCAACGGTTTAAGGGTTGGCAGAATTTTTTTAATCGACTTTACCAAAATAATCCATTCGGTGAACCAATGCTGCGTCTTATGTTCCATTGGGTACGGATAATTAATGGAGGGAAGGACTTATTGCACGGCTATAGAATAAAACTTTTAGATTCAATAAATTTTTACAACTAATCGCAGTTATATTTTAAAATGAAAAAGGACGTCTAGAACCGTATTCCTTTTATTATTATTTTCAGTTTAGGTTTAATTTTAATTTAGAGTGATAAAATAGTAGATAGTCTAGGACGTCTAGGTATACCGATTATTTAGGTATTCATTTACGCCAATAATTTCCGGTTTTTAAAATGACAGTTTCATTCTCTTTTATCTTATTGATAAACTTAAGTTGCAGTTATTTTTAACATTAACAAAGTTGCGATTCGAAGATTGTTATCCGAAGCTTTCTGGATTGTTATCAGTCACTATTTTAAATCATAATCGTTTAAGATACAATACAGCAAAAAACAAAGCGGTTTATTTTGAAATTAATTAAACGTGTCGTAATTTTTCATTGATTAATTACAGTAATGTGCAGTTTTAAAAGTTCTTAAGGTAAAGCTTTCGTGTATCAGGAAATGTATAAATCATGATCCGAGGTCAGTTACAATTCAGAGTAAGCATTAGGTTATATTTGCTACTGCTACAGTAGTATTTCACACTTCTAATTAAAGCGGATTAGTTGGTTCATTTAAGATTTTATTTATTACAATTAGTTCGTGTTCATTACCAACCCTAATCGTACATCTCAGAAAACGCAACATTCTGATTATAACTACTCGTGTAAGCACTACTTGTATGCGTTACGAGTATTTTATCACTTTCAATACTGGTAAGTAGGTAGGAATATGATTGATTTCAGCTTTCGAAAGGCGAGTCTCGATAAAATGGCAAAATAAACTGATAATACCGAAACCTTGAACAAGGAAAAATAAGATCCATTGTTAGCATTTAAACGTAATTTAATAATGATTCGAGCTTCCGATTCTCTCTTCTATTGACTTCATCGGCTCCTGAATCTCGAATCGTGATGACTGGTAATTCTCATCTACAACAGAATGAAATCAATCCAGTATGACACGGTCATCAGATAAATAATAATTCGTAATTACCGGTGTAGCTTTCGACGTCGGTATTTCATATTTGAAAGATAAACCCCATTCATAATTCAACACGAAATCCGTCTTCGCACTTGTTTAAACCATTACCTCGCACGAACTCTGATTATCTTTGACAGTTTCATTCTTCGCAATCCCAACCTATTGAGGCAGCATTATCCGTACTATACAAGCGCAGTTTTCCTTACATCCGAGACATTCTATGTATACCTACCAAGTACCAAGTATCGCAGTATCGACTCGTGCAGACTTTCAGCGTTGTCATTATTTCTTGCCCGCATTTTTACCGAAGACACAATAAGATTGCTACGAAATCAATAATTGTCCAGAAATGTTTTCCGAGGTGAGGAGAGGCAAGTGTTATCTGGTGTGACCATTAGTTTTAGAATCTCGCTCATTTTAAAACACTCTTAATTGCATCAATGTAGGTCGAAATAAAAAACACACGATGTGACAGGTTATTATTTATGCATCACATAAGTATACCAAATATAAATAGTATACTTTGACGGCATAATTAGATACATCATGTTTTTATGGCTGTGATGTGATGATGGTATCCGAGCAAAAAACTCGAATAAAGGTTGACTGACATCATTATTGAACTCTCGCCCTCTAAATGAAAAGGCTTTTATGCGTGCTTTCTACTATGCAGTCTACTGCCCACACGTCTTCGCATTAACGTGTTGATTATATTATTGGATACATTTTGTAGCGGAGATTATAAAAACTCAAGCGCTGAATTAAAGATCCGTCCAATTTATTCATTTGGCCGCGTGCATTGTCATAAAGCTGGTACAATATTGGTACACGGAGAACTGATGCAAATACAACATGGTGAGTCATAGTACGGCGCTTGTGGATAAGCCGGAACATATTTCGGATGTTGGTTACCCTGATACCATTACAGATTGCACAATCAGAACTGAACCGGGTCGATAATTTCGCAGCAACTAACTGCAACGTGTAGAAACAGACTAATGGCATTTTTGTAAATACGGAATAACCGAGAGGTGCTGTAATCAATGAACCCCGCCTAGATAGTCACCACCGCACACCGCACACCGGTAGAACTGCCGATTTATCGATAATAGGTAATTCCGCCGATGCTCAAATTGGCCGATCGTGATGTATTACTATTCATGCTCCAGATTTTTTAATGGCAATCAAGAGTCTGTTCAGATATTTGCAACTAAGATGTTTCAGTACACTAACAATGGATTCGTTTCATCGTCGGCTGTATGGAAGTTGTCACAAAGATTAACCATTACCGTAAGTAAATTTAAGCTTTTCTAATTAAATTAGATGATAACCATTAGATTAGATATCTACAATTAATGTTTTTTCTACCAAAAATCTAACTTCACTTTTTTCGTGACAAGCAATCAATGCATGTTAAAATTGCCTATGGTTCAAAAAAATTCTTGATTGAGCTTGCAAACCAACACTGAACATTAAACAAGACTAAAAAGGTTTTTTTTTCTTTTGGTTTTCGGACGAATATATTGAATTAACCATTTTATAACTCTATCTACAATAATATATTGAATTAACCATTTTACAAGAAAGTATAGTACCTATGTATTTCATAGTCTTAATTTATTATAATGGCGTATTACGGTTAGTACTTGAAAGAATGTCTGTTTCAGGGGCCAATTTATATTTCAGGTACATCTACTAAAGCCGTGCTGTGTGCCACACGAATCTCTCTATGTTCTAAGCTCTCGGCCTTGTACGGCCGTGTAATGAACATGCCTTGTAGCCCCAACTGTTCCCGTTATACCAGCCAATTACTGGAATTGGGTGAAGACGAGGAAGTCTTGTATTAGCAAGGCACTAATTACATCCAACCTGACCAGGAGATGAAGTAATCACAGAGAACCTGAGCTGAAAGATCTAGAACACGTTTCTTCGTACCTGCGCGGGAAAATAAAAATGTTTAATGCTGTGGCGAACTCCTCATCATCCGTGGATTTTATAACATTATTAATATAACGGTTCGTCAGCTCATTTTGAAGTAATTAAATAATCATTTGGTCGTAAATTTTTCTTTTTACTCTCCGCCGTCTACACCTGCACACAATGCACCGTTTCTAAATAGTTAATTAGGAAGGTACTCTAAAGTAGTTACACATTGAGAAAAATGAATAGCGATCTCATTCTAAAAACGTTGAGAAGGGAATAAGGTTTTTGAATAAAATAACACTCCAGCCTCTATCATAGCCCATATCAGAACCCATCCGAAAATATTATGTTCGAGTGCTTTTGGGTACTCGCATACAAGCGACGGCGTCGGTATAGTATCGACGATTTTCTTTGGATTATCGTCGATACAAGGTCGAAATCGACCTCGTACTGACCTGTATCTACACGTAGATATATTGGCGATCTCTGCCAAGATGTCCGTAAGCATCATGTATACAAACTTATTCAACATGCCTGCGTCCTCAAATCCTGGTTGAAAATAAATTCAAATTATATTTTTTCCTAAGATTAATGAAGAATATAGTATGTAATATTTTAAGGAATCATTTTCAAAAGTCTAAATGGTTTTATCATTTGTTTGTCTTATTAAGCTGGTTTATAAGATAAACATATATTAGCACTGTGTAACATACTAGAATATACTTGAGAACAATGGCAACGAAGGTATCTACTTTTTAATAATAAAGATAGAGTTATAAAGTTAAAATCCAATATCGAACGGAGTCAAAACGTTGCTAATAGCAAACGCAAGGTTTGTCTTGTAACATTACCTGCCTTATTAGATATAAATTGATTTTAACAGTTTGCGAAGGTGTTTATTTTTGGTTTAACGTAAAAATGCCAACTCAATCAATAAGTCAGCATTATAATTTTTTTAAACTCTGAATTATAATATTGTTTAAACAACATCAGGGTCTCGGCGTCCTAGACGTATACTTACTGTTGACAAACCATCAGCAGTTTGCGTCGGAGCTACGGGACGTGGACCCGACTTGGGAGTATGCACGAGAACTAGCGGCCGATCACTTGGCTTGGAGGCATTTTGTAAAATCCACATGCTCACATAAAGGGAACGGATTTAGAATAATGATAATAAAATTATCTCAATGGATGACAGAGAGTGTTCACACGTGAAGCGTCGCGCCATTTCACTGTATATATACAAGTTCTGATAATTGGCAGATATGGATATCAAATACTAGGTGAAATGGGGAATGTTGTACATCAAGTGGCCGCTTAACCCAGCAAATGACAGGTCATAAGCCCTATAAACGCCTAACAAACTAACTAACCAACACGCCATTTCCCCTTAGGGATAGGCAGAGAGGATAGAACGCCATACCACTCTATCCTGACATACTTCCTTTGCTTCCTCTACATTCATACATCTTCTCATGCATATACGCCGATTATTCCGACTTTTACATGTCCACTTTCAAGTACTTGTCGTACTTGGTGATGCCATGTCTTTCTCGGCCTTACTCGGCTTCTACATCTAGTAATTAATTAAAACATCTAGTAATTAATATCTAGTAATTAATTAAAACTTCTTTTAGCCGTTCTTTCATCACTCATTCGCTCTACATGACCAAACCATCGCAAAAGCCCTTTCTTAATTTTGTCGATAACGCTTATCTCAGCCTTGCACTCTCCTCTAATTTCGACATTTGTACACCTATCATACATAGTCTTACCACACATTCGCCTGAGAGATGGGAAAAACGCTTAGATATCCATATCCCCTTCCAAACTTCTCGTCTCTGTTGAGATGTCAAAATGATGAAATTGTTTGATTTTACCCGTGCCAAGAAGTAAATTACTTATTTCCAGTACCATACCAATATGTATTTACAATATATTGTGTTTCTTAAATTAGCCAGCTATGAGCCGAATGAATTAACTTATCAGCATTGCTGTGTAATACAAAACAATTATCGGCGTTATTAGTCCCCACGTGGTGGCGTATTGCACAAGGAGGCCCAAGCCGGTGGTTGCGTGTTCGGGTCTTGGGCTCACGGATCGGGAACCTTGAGTCGTGAGGCTTGTTACGGCACGGAGACCCTGTCTACAGAGGTATTTAGCACTTGGTGCAATATGGCTCCATTGGAAATACTGGGTGGTATGTAAATAAATTAAGTTATGTAATTTTAAAAAGGTAGGTACCTAGCCTTAAAAAGTATATATTTTAGCGTAGTGTAACGTTTTACATTACGGATGATACGTATTTTGTACATTGTACATTTTAAGTGACCTGTTCGTTTCAATCAGGTTGGATCAACGACGGGGTCAATTTTTAAAAATATTTCGATTTTCACATTAAAATATTTAATATCCTTGAAATGGCGGTGAAGCGAAAATGATCAAGATTCACTGCATTCGGTGCACCAGATAAGGAAGAGTAGAGAAGTCGTAAAAGTTCTTGGTGACATAAAATATGCATTCTTTAGTTTTAGAAAATAGTTTTTATTTTACCAAGTGCTTGAAAGTGGGCATGCGAAAAGTCGGAATAATTTATGTGCGTGCATGAGAAGATGTATGAATGTGTGGATTAGGCAAGAAAAGTATTCCAAGACGGAGTGGTGTGGCGTTCTATCCTCTCTGCCTACCCCTTCGGAGAAATGGCCTGATGGTTAGTTAGTTAGTGAATTTTAATTTTTAAGGTTTTTTATACTAAATCTAGAATCAATTTTTTCTTATGACTTTACTACTCTTTCTTTATTAAATATTAGGTACAAAAGGTTTAAATAATTACATGAGGGGCTGAGCACAAAAAACTCGGACCCTCTCAAATACTCAACTCGTGCAGTTACGAGTAGATATCTTGATATCACGCGATTTTATTTAGTACACATACTTTCAGGATGATTTTCTTAGAGGTTGAAAAAGTATCTACTGTATATTTTATTTCGCAGAAAATAGTTATCGCGGCGTTACATAAACCGATATTATTGCGTACTTTGTTCTACATTACTATTTATACGATCAAATTAGTCCGGAATCCTAATATTTACCTGTTAAATTGAAACTACATTGTCGTTTACTCCCCATGTTTATATTCCGTGAAAGCAATTTTCCGATGAGTACCTAAATAATCTCTTAAGCTACCAACATTGTACGTTTTATGAAGCCTTTCAATTTGTACTAATAAATTTAAGAGGATATGGAAACGGGAGTGATATAAAATTAAGTGGCGCATTGCTGCTATAAATAACATAATAATGCAAGACAGTAACGCTTATCCTAAACGCTGAGAGCTGTCAAATAGCCACCATGACGTTTTAGTGGAATCCACCTGGCCATATAAAAATCATCCGGCAAGTGCGCACGCGCGCCCGTGAATTGTCTCCTTTTCTTTCTAACCCGAATAAAAGTGTATAGTTTGTCTCGCTCTAGCCCCTGGCGGCGCATGCGCCCCTGTCATTATCGAGACCAGCGCCACTGTTAGCACCTTGTTAACCCGCCATTACGCACCAAACTTGCCAATTATAGTGCCAATATAACCGCTTATTAAACAATTCTAAAATCTGTTTAAAAAATAAAACCGTTCAAATTTCGCTGCGAAAGTTTCGTTTTCCTTACCGTATCATTAATATATTGGGTACAAACATTCAAAAATACCTACCTGGATTTAACGCACACTTAGGTATTTTGTTTTTTCCAAAATATTTTTTAATAAAAATCTATTATGATATAGGTAGGCAGTTAGTTGGAAATCAAAGCAGAAACGATTTTTTAGTTTTTGATCAGAAACAACATTTGAGCACCGTTGAAACATTTTTTTTTTTTAAATAATGTACTAGCAAATTAAAGCTGCGACATTTTCTCCTCTCTTTTTACATAAACCTACATTATGACGGCAAAAGTTTTTTCGGCTTTATGAAACACACTCACTTTTCCGTTTTTTTTTTCAAAATTTCAGTTTGGCAAATAGAAATATTAGCAGACATTTTAGAAATATTATCTACCCACGAGGAGCTTTTTTTTCATCTGTTTTTAGGTTTTGTAAATTTAATGTTTAAAAAATCTGGAACTATAAAGCTATTTATGGTAGTGCGGCATATTGTCAAACATGGCGTATTTCTCCACATACATTCATATTTACTATCATTATTTTAGACATGTACGACTGTACGAGTATATGAGAGGATCTTAATGATGTGATCTATATCTACGAATTAAATTGATATTTAATATCTAAAATCTAGTGTAAATTAAAGTAATTAAATTTGCGTAGTATAGGAAGAATTTTCATTGTACTTGCAGGTTTTGTAGGAAGACACGCGATATTTTGCTAAGTGTAACGAGTAGGCGAAGTCCAAGTCCATTACCTGTTAACAATATTCATTCTTGTAGTATAGTAATGAATGAGAATTTTAGATCGTAAGTTCCGTTTATATACCTTTCTACTAGGCTGGAGGGCAAGGAATGGATATTACATGTCCATTTGTTATTTATATTTAATTTTTATTATAATTGCCATAGTTTTTAGTTTAAACTTCGGGGATCTACTGAGAGTCATATAGGTACCCACTACACATGCATAGATTCATAGATTAAAAAATTGCAACTTAGCTATTTGTAATAAAAGTATTTAAGTAAGTTAATTGACATCCAACACTAATTTTTAATTAATTTTAAGATGTATCTGGTATTACTTATGAGCTACCTTGAATTTATGAAATAATTATTGAATACAGATTTTTAACGAGGAGAGGACGCAATGTCGCGTTGATCCCGCAGCCTTTTCTCCCGTACAATCGTAGTACTCCAATTTTTTTCACTCACTGGATATGAACTAGACTACTTTACAGCAATGATTTTTTCACACACTTTTAGATATCGACAATAAACGTACTTAAATCATCTTATTTTTTTAATAATTTATTTCTTAAATGCAATAAAATAATTTATTTAAAAAAATAATAAGACCATGCAAACATGCTTTCTAGTCGATATCTAAAACGCGTGAAAAAAACATTGCTCTAGTAGTGTAGTTCATTCCAGGGAGAAAATCGAGGACTACGATAGTAATGAGAATCGCCCACGGTCACATGATAGTGCATCCTCTGACCATTTTCATGCGTGTTTCTTTATATCTCTTATTAATACATACAACAATATGGTCCTTAGCCAGCACACTACCCTGTGCCCTGAGGATTATCTATGGAAGCAGTGAATCAAAATCTCTCCTCCATATAGTAGCTTAACTACCAATAAATCAATTAAATGAGATGCCTCATTGTACCCGTTAACTCCTGTCGTAAATTTCGTGTCGAGGTGATAACGAATGTGCAACCACAATAAATTATCATTTATTGCAAATAAGGTATGCCTTTTTTTCCTCAGAAATATAATACAACTACCAAAAACTCATTGAACAAGGAATGGATTAATCGACAAAGTGTTGTATCTTAATCATAGTACTTGCATTCTTAAACTGCTTTAGGTGTATTTGATTGGATGTACAATATACACTTCAAGCTGCTCTAAGAATCAGCGAAAACCTTAAAATGAGATGCAATAGATATAACAACAAAGCTTGAATTAAACATCTTATCGGTAATTGGTAGGTACAGCGTCTTAATACCTATCCATATTTTTTAAAATAGTACATAATACGTTAAAACATCTAGGTTATAATTGTAATTTTTGTAGATTATAATACTGTTGCCAGATAGGTAGGTACATGTTTTCTTGAAAACGCCGATTTACGATAGATTTTTTATATTTTTTTATTATATTTCGACGGTCCCAACCTAGGTATACTGCCGAATCTGAAAAAGGCGATTTGTCGTTTTTATTGTTTTAAAAATGTCCAATTTACATAATATTTTAGGAAGTTAAAAAAAAAAAAAAATTCCTCTTAAAATTTTGGGGGTTTTTTCGAATCGAACACAATTTTTATTTTTTTGTGCACCTGAAAATATTATGCAAATTTTATTTTTGTGCACCTGAAAATGGTATGCGAAATTGGACAAACAAAACAATCGAAAAATCGCATTTTTGCAGATTCGACAGTATTACGTTGGAACCGTCGATTTATTTAGTATGTATAATTTTTTACATAGACTAATATATTTTACATTACACTTCATTTTTTAAATTTTATTTTCCTAACTATCCATTATACTTCTCCTACCATTATACATTTTTCAATTTAGCCATAATATAATACCCTACACTTATATTTTTCACATATATATTTTTTACATTTAACCCTAAATAACTTACATTTTGTTCATTTCTTATTTCATCTGGAATATCCTCATTCATTTTAATGCCCTTGTACATTAGACAATTTTGTGACATAGTTTTTGACATAGATAGGGTTTTTGGATACCTTTTTTGGAAAATGATGATCCACTGCTGAGCCGAAATATTTTAAAAATGCTTTCGTGTAGCCACTGCGAATAATTGAATTTTAAAAATTTGTGTAGACGCGAATATTTAAAAAATGAAAATATCCCAAAAACGCACGCAAAAATTAATAAAAAATGTTGAAAAAAGCATTCATTTCAAAATCTTAAACAATGACGTCACTCCTTGTATCTAAGTGTAGTGTTTCCGGTTTCCGTTTTTAACCCCCGTAGCCGCGTTCCATGGCATTTTTATATATGGAATACAATATACATACAAGCTTCTATTGCAAAAAAGATGGCCGCCATAGAACAGCTGTTAACAGTATATGACAGTTGAGTCGACGGTATATTTTATCGGTGCTCCCGCGTCAGTTTGCATAGATTTTTGACAGTTTTGTCACTGGCTGGAGAAATACCATGGCCTTAAACAACCCGTTTTATGACGTCACTCCTGCAAAAATGACGCAGTTCAGTAGATAGTACATTAGTTGGTATTTGAGCGCGGTATTTGAAATGGCATCAATACTTAACTTACTTATTTTATATAAAAGTGGTTGCGTATAATTGAATTAATGCAAATTATAGTAATTTAAAATCAGGTACAGGAATACTTGACTTTCTTTCGACAACGTATGAACTGGTGACCCGATAATCAGCAGTCGGATCGTAATAACTCGACAACGAGGTGTCAAGTGACAAGTTTAAATGTCCCCTAAAGTGAATTTGCTGATGTAAAAGTGGTACATTTATTGTCAGGAGAACTGCGAACGGCCATACTTAACAATAAAAATAAAATGTTATTCGTTTTCAAGAACCCCATTTTATAATAAGTTAAGAAAAAGTTTTTGTATTTATATATTGTTTGCATCGATTAAGCTTGTAATCAGATTATTTATGATCATTGTTTTTTTGTTGTAGTTTGCCTACTCGTGCTGCAATTTTATTTTTTATTCATTTATTTAAATGGGCATGTAATGTAAATATTTAAGTCCATGTTTAAATATGGAATAAAAATGGTCGTTCGTTTTTCATTTTACTAAATTAGATACAAATGATAATATTTACATTTTCGCATTTTTCGATTCATAAAACCTGAATGATTAAATGTCGGGTAGAAAATTTTGATGCTAGTGTGCAAGTACTTGAAAGTGCTTGCAGGTAGAAAATTTTGTTTATGGACGCTCATGTATGAGAATACTGTATACCAGGACAAAATGGTTTGGCGTTCTATTCTCTCTGCCGACACACTGGGCGAGGCGGGAAAGAAAGAAAGAAAGAATTTAGTACGCTTATTAGATGATTATTTTCATTTCTGAATTTCTGTATAGCTCATTTAAAATGTATTTAATAGAGTTCTTCCCGATAACATGAATATCCTTGAAAACGCTATAAATATTTAAAGTATATTTTTTACAATTCCAACGATATAAAACACAGTGATCAAAAATTTTGTTTTCATTTATAAATTTATGTTTTTAAAACACGAAATTACGAGTGACTTTTTACGCCCGTTATTGGCTAATGACGTCATACCCGTCTACCGTGGAAGGCGTGAAATTCATTCCGTAGTGAGCGCCTATATTGCTGTGACGTCACACCGCATGCGCGCTAAATGGAGGATTTTGCGAGCGATTTGAAAAAGCGCTATTTCAAACCGCGCTAAAAAATTCATAAGACATCTTAACAATTTAAAAAAACTCCCTTGATATTGTAATTTTACAATCAATTTTTTGAAATAAAAAATAAAAAATCGGAAAGAACCCAATTCGTTATTTACGTACATAATATGTAAGTAAGCGCCAGCGGTCCTTTTTAATCATGTGCATAGCAATGGTCACCGCAAAAATACACCAGTTTTTCGAGTACAATAAATTATTGTTTAAAATAAATCGTAAAATGGCTTAATAAATAGCAGTAACGGCTTTATAGCGGCCATTTATTTTAATTTTCTGTAAAACAAAATCAATATTGTAACTTGCAGTGTATCTCGCAATATAAATTACTTGGAGAAGGAACGGGCAAACATAGGCCTCATCATTATGGAAATAATCGATCGATATTCAGAAATGCGACGATCAGGTACCTACAGGTACAGAGTATTGCGCACTGTGCTCTGCGCACACTGCACTGCGCACTGGTAAGCAGGGGCGTACTATTCTTACAATGTCGTTAAATTGCTCTTGATGGTTTTTAAATTATTTAGCTTCCTTATTAAATAAAGAGTGATTAAGGTTTTTCAGTTTTATCATCGTATTTTCAGATGTTTTTACTTCACTCAGCATCTCTAAGAAATCAGATACTCTTCCTAGTAGATAAGTAATGGGTTGGTCTGTAGGCTTAATCGAAATTATTCCTTAAGAATACGGATATTTAAAGATAAAAATTTATTGTTTTTAAAAGTAAAAAAATACTACTATTACTTTCCCTTATCCGCACTCAGTGGAGCATAGGAGCACTGCATCGGTACACTAAGTGCAGTTTATATATTTTTTTTATTTCATGAAGATAATATGATCAGTCCTACGCTTCAGTACCAGTCCAAGGTATCACACATGAAATATTAAAATGAAAATAGCACGTAAGTAAAGCTTTCATGTTAACTCTCTATGGGAATCGAACCCGCGACCTCATGCACGGTAGTCAAATGCCCTACACAAGTGCAATGAGGCGGAGAACATAAGTTTAAAAAAAAAACATAAGTAAAAAATAGTAGATGGAAAACGCGTAGGTACTTTGTTACGGAATTTCCCGTGTCATCGTCATCTAACAATTTTACGTAACCTGTGAGGATTTTTTTCACAGTATTTTTTATTTAGCATTTTAATTTCTATTTTATTTATAATCATCCAAAACGATAAGACCACCGGCCGCCCCTAACATGCCGGCCTGACCGCGGGGGCAGTGCGGGCCACAATGCACCACACCGCCCGACACTGCGGCACATCGCGTGTAGTGCGTAATGGACATAGCACACGGTGATACAACCCGAGATTTAATACAGCCCATTCTGCCGCCTCACTATGGACACCTCTAAACCGAAACCTGACTGAAAAAACAACGCAAGTGACATTAGATAAAAATAGTATCAATAGTTTTTCATAGTCAAAAATTCAGGAAAAACGTTTCTACTGAGTAAAAATACTATTTTGCTTATATCGCACATGCAAAGGACAGTATTCAGTTAGAAAAATTTTTAGCTCTTATGATAAACTTATGAATGTTTCAATTTAGGGCTGCTTTTCAAATAGTCGGAAATAACTGTGTCAGAAAGCAGGAAATAAGTTGTTCTGGAGTGGGATTTGAACCTAGCGATTCTTATCCGAAATCACCGAATCTACTTCTAAACCTCTACCCGGTTCGATTGGTACACCAATCTTGTATCCTGTCTTATGCTTTCAGAGCAATCAAAGGCATTTAGTTTAAACCTTTTTCTTTATTTAATTTTTCATGTATCTACACATAATATGTAGCATATTATACCTAAATCTTTATTCTTATTGTAGGAACCTACTTCTTCTTGTTTCAGCATTACTATATTACTTAAATACTTATTAGGATTAAATAATTATATTATTATAATGATTCAGCAGCTATTATAATGGTGCAGATGTAGAGCATTTTTTGTCGATTATTATTTGACACAAGAAAGCTGTATGCATGCGAAAATTAAGAGATGAATAAGGCGGAGAAGGAGGCCGAACGAAAGACTCAGCTCCCCAGGCGATAACCCGTCAATTCAGTGGAAAAATTGCCCTTACCTTGGTCTTAAGGAGACTGGAAAAGGAGTAAATCTTCTGGGTTACACTTCACCAAAATAACGTCAAGAAAACACAAAACAGATCACAACGATTTCACTAAAGACACAATTACACAATGGATGCCGTGTTTAAATAGTTCAAGGTTGATTTTATGTTAATCGAATGAGAAAATGCGGATGCGTTTGGATGTTTTATAAGATGAGCTTGTCGCGAATTGTTATTTGTAAACCCGCGAAGTGCCATAGAAAATTGTCGCGAATTGTTACAATTTTTGGACTACCCGCAAAGTGCCATAGAAAAATTGGTTTTTTGGGATAGAGGACGGTATGGACAAGGATTATAAAAAATGGCGCTTAAACCCATCGCCACAGTCACATGCTTGTATCTGATACCAGTATCGATATTTTATTGATAATATTGAAGCCGGAATTCCCAAGTTTCAAGGCGCTGCAATAATAACGTTGCTCTTCTATGTTCCAGTGTTTTAATTATAAATAGAAGATCAATAAATAGAAGAAATAACTGTTTTAATATAGGTGTATAATATAATAATGAAGTCAAATATTTTATCACAATATTGAAAAATGTCTTATATTTCATTTATATATCCTGTTTTTTGTGCGTGAGTGTGTATGAGAATGGCTCTCCACCGTGTGGTCCGACGTCACACCGATTTTTTTTTATGTTCTCTATTCAATACTATTGTACACATGTACTACTACTATTACTACTACTTTTCCTTATCCGCACCCAATAGTGCATAGGGTACTGTATTGGTACACCAAGTGCAGCGTATCTTGATCATTTATAAATTTAGTTTATCGAAGGTTTATCGTATTTTTAATTATTTGCCTCATACCTGTTTACGTTTCTAGCGCTTCGAGTTGTATTAACTATAATTTATTTATGGGGTGATGATAAACGCTTGAACCTGACGAGAAACGAATCTTCCTATGGATATCAGACACGCTAATATCGGGTACCGGCTAGTCACTGGGTAGGGACTCGGTAGGAACTAGGTAGGTACTTGACAGGAACTATAAAGGTACCTACTAGATACTAAGTAGGCAGTACGGGGTACCTAGTTGTTGTAACTAAGATCGTAGATTTATCTAAGCAAGTGCAACACCACTGCATTTGCAGCTTACATCCCAGCTGTATAATTTTGCCATCAATCCATTCCAACTAATCTAAAGTTTGTTTAACGAATCTTCTCGAGTTAGGTCAGGTTTATAGAAGTTATACGTAGTGATAATTTAATGAATTATCTACCGCGAAAAGGTACAAACTCAAGATATTGCAGCACCTTTTTAGTACAATATTTTTATAAGTAGTTTAACCGTAACTAACTAACTAGCTATCACGCCATTTCCCAGAAGGGGTAGGCAGAGAGGATAAAACGCCACACCACACTGTCCTGCCACACTTTGCTTGCTTCCTCCACATTCATACATTTTCTTATGCACGCACGTCGATTATTCCGACTTTTCACATGACCAATTTCAAGTATTTTTTGTACTGGTCTCGTAACGATCAGTTAGTTATTTTAACCGTATTTTTTTGCGTATTATTATATTTATGTTGGTAGATAAATACAGACAAATACCTAATCCATTTTTTAAGTGATATCATGATAGAAAAAAATTTGCGTGGATACAAAGAAAACGTCGGTTTAGGCGTAACCAACATCTGCCTTGTTATGTATGGTAAAAATCATGACTCAAAACTATTCTACTACCCAACTATTTTGTATTTAAGTTGCATTTAAATTATAAACGTACGGAGTAAACAAATTTCATTGTTGGAATGTTCAAAAACATACCACATAATATTTTTGAGTGCAAAAGTTCTTACTACTAACTGGATATGATTTATTTATGCTAAGGTGTATTATTAAAAAGGTTGAAAAGTATATATTATATTATAGGTATAGATATATAGCTGTACCTATTTACTAACTTTATATAGCATCCCAAATAACAAATACTTATGAACCACGTATCAAATGTTAAAACAATCCAACTACATTGTTGCATAAATATGTTTAATTAAATTCAAATAATGCATTCTGTACAAAGTGCATTTGGCTGACATTCAATCAAATTGCATAGATAAATAATTACAAATAGCACTATTTTATTTATCGATGAATTTAATAACATTGACATTTCATTACATTGGGTAAAAAAAGAACACACAGTTACACAAAATAATATCACGTAAAACAATAACGCAGTTGTTTGTAATCGCTTAGGTTGGATTTCATTAATATTCATCAACAATAAATAAAGATCAGTTGATTAAAGTGTCAAATATGAAAAGTAGTTGACTGTTATTGTCCTATTTGCCCCTCACCGCAGTAAAGTTGTTTATCACAAAAATGTGTTTGAGTCATTAACTTGATTATTTATTAATAGACTATTTTAAGCAAACTGTACAGTAGTCATAATAATAAGAAAACAGGAATTTTGGATTTTCCCAGTAAAATTGTTCACATTTCTATGAATGTTTGAAAAACGTATGGTAGGTAGGTAGGGGAGGAGTGTATTAGTTGTCTCAAAAAATGGTTTTTAATTTTTAGAGAAAAAAAAGACAATTTTATGTAGCTTTATTTATTTTAGAAACGAAGCATGTTTTAGCTTTCCATATAAGTTAAACAATCCTAGGAATATTTAAAAAAATACATATATTTAAGAGAGAATTTTGAGACAACTTTCCCCATACCTGAGGTTAGTTGTCTCAGACATTAAGGCTCGTTGTATTTTTTGAAAAACCGACCGAACTTTAACATAACCAACTTTCGACAACGTAAATTGATTCTCGCTACATCACTATATTGTAGTAGCGAGTTATTGTTCGTTAATTTATATTATAATATTTGTCTACGAATGGCGCTCATAATGACATCATCCGGTGTATTGGTACGCTTCCTTATTACTTTTCTATTCCTAGACATAGTTTACTGTATAAAATAAGGACAATTACATGATTTTGGGTAGTAAAATAAAATTTCAAGTTAATGTCCTTTGAGACCCCTTCTTGATGTTTCAGAAACAAAAATGTTTTCATGCTCCATGAGAATATAATACAATTTTCATGATTGTAAACAAAATCAACAATAAACAGGCTGTACAAATATTACTGAGTTAATTAATTTGGGCTAAAAGATAATACCTACACAAATTGTAAAAATATTTTTTTTACACAACAAATGGAATTTTAATATCGGACCGATAAATGTCACATTATTACTATCAAGATGGCATTAGTTTTTTGAGGTTGATCACCAGGTGGATCAGATGCAGGCGATAACACGTTTTAGTTAGTATTGTTTACTGATTCCGAGATTGAATACTTGAGACAACGAGGACACTCCTCCCCTACTAAAGATAGTTATTTTTGTGACACCTCGCCTTAAAATATTTATACTGAGCGAGGTGTTACAAGTTTCGAAAAACACAATAAAAACATGAAATAAGACAAGCTGTAATGTAAATAAATTAAATACATTTTTTATATTCCTTAACACGTTACTGTTTCAAATTTAAAAATAAATTATATTTAGATTCAGTACTTCCCTGTGATTAAAAAACTCATAATAAGTACTTATATATATCGCAAGAATATAAAACTACAGTAACACTTTACAATATTTCGCAATTTTAAATCCAAAGGTCCACAACTTAAAAACTGATGAAAGAATTTAAAAAATCAAAAATTTCGCCGTGTTTTTTTTAAATTATTTTTTTTAAATAAACTAATTTAAAAAAACATTTCCTATTGTTTTAAAGGTGCGATATACTCTATGTAGGTAAGTGCCTAGTATCAATTAGGTACCTATTAAGTAGATATAACATGTTTTAAAGATGGTAGCGTTTTATTGATGACCCTTTGCCACCCCCAGAACCCAGAACTAGCAGACCAGATGTTTATGTTCAGAATTAAGTTAAACAATATCGGGTATATTTCCTTTGTGTGGTTCTGTTTTAATTGATTGGTTTAACGCACGGTCCTAATACTCGGAACATGCAGGTCGTGTTACTTAATCACGTAGTATTTATTTCGACTGTAGTGGTTCTAATCTATTGAAGCTTCTCAAAGTATTAAGAGTATTCCTAATTTTGACATATCGAAAATTAAGTGAAGAAGTATTTTGATGTGCCCACTTAACTTCTTTATTTGGAAATCAAACTTCTGTAGGTTTTTCGACTCATTTTTCATCTCTAAACATTGTTGAAATTGATTCGGTGAGTCATCTATATTTTTCATAATCTATAACATTTTGATTCCTCGATTTGATCAACCCAATTTGTAGCACATCTACTTTAATATTTCTAACTTAAGACTCAATGATAAATTATGTGATTATTGTTATCTGAGTGGCTTTTTTTGTCTTTCAATTTTGCAAACACAAGACATTTTATCCTGGATTGTTACTTTTGTAAATAAACTAGATCTTTGTCAAAAATAAATCTAAAAAATTTTAAAGAAATGGCTGACAGAGGAGAGGTTTTTATAAATTCAGGCTGATTAATTATTGATTTGTGCTTAATTGTTAAATATCTATAAGAAAAAAGAAGAAAAATGTTAGAATGTATGTATGTATGCGTGTATGCACGTGCATATATGTATGTATATTGTATGTGTATAATTTAAAATATATTTAAAAAAAATCTAATAATTTGTTCAATTTTTTGTTTTTATTGTTTTTCTTTTTTTGTTTAGTAGTTTTGTTTTGTTTTATTTTTTTTTATATATACGGTAGAACCTTATGACAAAACTTGTGTTAGTTTTATAAGGACTACTGTAAAATTATTTCTTACAATAAAAAAAATAAATA
This sequence comes from Micrasema minimum, assembly GCA_022494985.1. Lineage (NCBI taxonomy): Eukaryota > Metazoa > Arthropoda > Insecta > Trichoptera > Brachycentridae > Micrasema > Micrasema minimum. Next base: position 68,302 of record JAGVSP010000255.1, on the reverse strand, counting down.
ATAAAAAATATAAAAAATGACATCATAGGTAATACCATAATTTAAAAAAAAAATAATAAATTATCGCTACAAAAATCTTATTCTAGAGTTTTTTTTTAAAAACTATATTATTTCTTCTAGAGATGAACTCTCACGAGTATTATTCCCCTTGAACTGATTTGATTAAATAGCTCTTAAACACTTTGAACAACGCTTCAAAAATGATACGACATAAAAGTGTACCATAATATCATTGCCCATATGGCGCAGAATCCGTATTTTTTATCTGCCGAAGAATTATGGGCTCATCAGGTCCACCGCCCCGCACCCTGCCCCACATACTTGCTCGCACAACCCGGCACTGTCCTCGTCCCCTAGGGTCACCTGCCGGGTAGGTCGGGGCACAAATACTTTTTGCACATTTTAATTAACCTAACCGCCAAATTTGGGGTAACTAACAACTGACTGCCAGTAGGTGCGTGTCAGATATTTTAATTATTTAAATGGTTACCTAAACATTAAGAGTGCAACCACAAAATTAATAAACAGTTACTCTAACGCCATGAATCATTGAGGTACTTACCTACTAAACAACTACAACTTTCCCTTATCCGCATCTAACGCTAAAGCCGGAATTATATTAGAGCCACGCCGCGCCGCTGGAAAAGTCAAATGTTTTTGAAAGAAATGCGAATATGACTGTATGTAAAGCTATCTTTATATGGCGCAGTTTACTACACAGTTTTCTGTGCAGTCTGAAAACGGTCCCGTATAAAGGTAAAACTGCATGAAAAACTGTGTGCTAGTGTCAGATTTAAGCTGACATGACAGTCAATGTTTTTTATGTAAACGTTTAAATAGACATTGGTTTATTGTATGCTTTTAAATACGTAAAAAAACAATAACATATATACATAATTAGCTAAATATACAATTTCCTGAGAGCAAACATACGATAATAACTTACAATCGCGTTTCAAAATACACATATATTTAGCGTGTCTTTTGACAGAAGTTTGACAGACTGCGCAGTTTTCTGAACAAGAAACTGTGTAGTTTTCTGAACAAGAAACTGTCTCATATAAAGTGGCATTAGATTATAGTTAATGGAGACAGATTAAAGCAGGTTGAAGAATTTGTATATTTGGGAAGTATGTTTACAAGAGACGGAAATGTGGATAAGGACATTGAGAGGGTTAGTGCCGAAAACAGAGTTAATGGTGCCTTAAAATCGATAGTGGCAAATAAGAACTTATCGAAAGAAGCACGCCGCGTGTCGCCACGCTTCCCCCACCACCGATCCCACGCCGATCGGTCGATCGGTCGGCGACACGCGGGACATGTCTAATATACTCATTTTCATACTAAATGTATGAAATCGATTCCAAACCCACGCGTTGCGACACGCGGCGTGGCTCTAATATAATTCCGGCTTAATGCATTGACGCGGTTACATCAAACCTTGTATTTAAACAATATTTTTAGTTTTATTTACGGTTTTTTGCTGAAGGTAGCTGACCGAGCACTTCAAGGAATTATTTTTGATAGACTTGTAAATTTTCGAAATCTTTACTGATGGACAACAAAAGAGACCTAATAGAAGTTCCTACATAGTAAAAAATATTAGCGAAATGGAGACAAACTGACATAACATTAGGTATTCTTTTATGCAAAAACCTAAAACCGCTATTTATTATTTATTTATTTATTCTTAAAATAGTACATACCTATTTTTTTACGTATTTCCTAATATTAACACTTATTAGTTTGTACAAATAGCATAACTTTAAACTTAATTATCTATCTATTGAAATATATTTTCTTAATCTAGACTTAATAAAAACACTTTTTTTCTTTTTTTATCTCTTCTGGAATTCCTTCATACATTTTTACTGCTCGGTGCATCAGAGAATTTTGCGACCTACTTTTTTTCCGAAATGGTAGCCTTAGTTTATTTTTATTTCTAGTTTCATGGCCATGTTCATTTTGATTAATATATAATTTTTTTGTCAACTCTCTTGAGGAATAACCGTTTATAATTTTATATACAAAAACCAATACATTCATAAATATCAATTGTGAAACTGTCATTATATTTATTTCTTTTAAACATGGATCTTATCCAGTTGCTCGATCACAGATCACTATCGACGCGGTAATAAGTGACGTGATAACGATTTCTTACCATGGATGTTTAACGTTTTCGCGATCACAATGGAACACGCGTTAAAAGTTATCGATCGGGATTATTAAACGAGCGCATCAAGTCGCGAGCCATTTCCGAGATATATCTTCTTCGCACATATCTTCTTTCAATTTTTCTCGAGTGCCGTATTGCATTTAGCCGGCGTTCGGCAAGCCAAATATTGAGAAAAGCAGTCGACATAATAAACAATCCGACACGCGCGTTGACTTTCTTGATTTGACGTTTGACGTTTGGCCGCGATATTTATTATCATCTATGGTGCTCGGCAACGCTCGGCAATGCTCGGCAACGGCGAACGTGGTATGAACGTATGTTCATTGTGATCGGTCAAATGGTTAGCACGTGGTTAGCACGTTTTTAACTACGTCGATAGTTATCTGTGATTGAGCTCCTGGTATATCTATTTCTTTGTAAAATTGTTTATTTTTTATAATTATCGTTTAAATTCAAAATTTACCAATCACGATACATTTTTGTGTGAACAAGTTCAGTGGATATATTATAATATGTTCAAATGTTCGTGTTAGCTGCAGGTAGATAATTCAGCATTATCATCCCACTTCACACACAAATAGCCATACTCGAGTTCGGTACCGTCCGGACACGAAACTGGGGCATTTGGCACACGACCAGTCGCGGGTCGCGGGTCGCGGTACAACCTACTTTGGGCGTATAAAAAATTCAGCGAAATAAAACAAAGCATTCTTGCGATAAGGTATGGAGTATGGACGAGCCATGTCGGCGGAAGAGTGACCATCATTCGAATTATTTTTGATAATTAATTTTCGTGTTTTTTTTAAAAGTCATTCCGTGGAAAAAGATTTGATATTGAAACACTTTAAAATTTTAAGACATTTTCCCAAAAAATACATTTGTCAAAAATACTTTTTTTACTTGAGAGGGTAATAAATGTATAATACCATCTGCCCTATATACACTAATTATTAGTAGTTTATGATTTATATTTAATAAAGTAGTATTGTACACTTAAGTTTTTCCAAGTGGTAAATATTCGGTACCGATATACTTTTTACCTGTATCACTGAGATATCTATTTTAAATAACTTATAAAAATTAGCTCGTAAAAGTTATCAGCATAAGAAATTGAAAAGTCATCTTCAGGCGTTTCCTAGTAGGTGATATAATTCGGTAAGAATCTCACTTACAATCATAAAGGTTTCTGCTAAAATGCTTACCAATTTTCTCAATGGATGACAGAGAGTGTTCACATGTGAAGCGTCGCGCCAATTCACTGTATATGTATATAAGCTCTGATAATAATTGGCAGATATGGAAATAATATACTAGGTGAAATGTGGAAATGTTTTAATACATCACGTGGCTACTTAACTCAGCCAATGACAGGTCATAAGCCCTGTAAACGCCTAGATATCCATATTGCCTTCCAAAATTGTCGTCCCTGTTGAGATGTCAAATTATAAAAAGATATGTTTCAATTGACATTTTAGTATCATCTTTCAAAGTAATATTAGTTAGTATGGGTATTTTCAAGCTTCCAATTGATATGATTTTCTAATTCCAATCTTTTTTTTTGAGAAATCGGAATGTAAAAATTCTGTTAAGTTGTCACAACTATACATTTATAAACCGCGGTGTACCACGATAAAGGAAAACTTGGCCACCTAACACTAGAGGGTGACCAGAACAGTTTCTGGCGCATGCGCATGGCGTGGCGGTGGGCTCGGCGCACGAGCGGATAGGCGAGCAGCGGCACAGGCCGCACAGCCGACACGGCCGCGGCCGGCCATATGGCACGGGACAACAAGGGAGATAACCACCGTTCCGCATTAGGAATCCTAATTTATTTCACCGCTGATAATTATTATTATTGCCTTACTGGAATCGGAGATGTACCCCAACAGTTGTTGTTGCGCCATTATATCGTTACTCCTATTCATAACACCAGTACCTAATAAGAACGTAATTAATTTGAATTAGCTACACCAACTAACTGGAACTACGTCATATTATTATACTACCCACTCGGGATGCCTTTTACTTTTTAAGCACCTGTTTAAAATATCTTAAACATTTCGTTTCGTTTATTGTATGTTAGATTTAAATAATACCGTTTTACTGAAAATTTAAATCAGAGCTGTCTTTAGAGCATTTTGTTATGAGGACTGTGCACTTGAATGGAGGTGTTTTATATGAATTAAGGAGTCGATATAATGTTAACATTTTGTCTTGGATTTTCAAACCTATACTCTTTTAAAGTCTAGTAATTTTATCGGTATATCGCATCATGAATACTGTACTGTATTAAGTCTTAATTTGTTGAAAATAAAAGTGAGAACACCTACAGCTCACACCAGCCGCGGCCTAAGAATATAAAAAATCCATTTTTCAGCGAATAAAATCATAGTTGACTATCTTAAACTTAAACTTAAAATCATAATCAACTTGACCTTTTTAGCTAGTGCAGTTTAGTATCTAATCACGGTGCGATATGTTTATTTTTTACTTCTTTCGTCATAAACATCAAAGTTGTTTTCGATTGTTTTTTTCCGGTAGATTCTTTCTTATTTAATAAAATTATTTTCTAGTATTATTTTTTTTTGTTGTAACATCATTGTTGTACAAGCGCTATCTGCCCACCAAACTAAATTTCGAATAGAGTTCGAGTTGTCAGACCACTCTGTTTCTGGTTGGTTGGAAGATATTGTTTTTTAGCAATAAACCCGCCACTGTACGCTATTGTACAAGAAAGTTTTAATTTATTTATTTTTAAATGTCATGTTATGCAATATTTTCATATTTGAAATAATTTCAACAATAATTAATTAATTGAACAATTATTTTTTTTAATGATTTAATGAAAAGTATTATTTTCTATCTTCAATCAAATAATCTACGGCGTTAATTATTCCAATTAAGAGTTGGTAAATGCCAATTAATCAATGATAAAGGAGTGGTTGCACTTTGATTAGAATACTTTCTATTTAGTTTACCGAGCGCTTAATCTCTGCAAGCTTCCAAGCATCCGCTGGACTTGTGTAGGTATATCTAATATACTTATCGCAGTGTGGATAGAAAACCGGAAATGATTTCCATGAAAATATTAATGCAATATAAATAATATTAATTTCAGTGTGTAACCCAAGCACAAGAACGTATTTCTTTTTTGAGGAAGAACAGTGAAATATGATTTCAAACTTAGAATTTTCATAAATGATGGTGCAGAGGGCACTGCATCGCGATACACCAAGTACAGGCATATTTATAATGTTTTACATGAATACATGCTTGCCTATTTTACAAGGCATCAGGTTCTCGGCGTCCTGGACGTCCACTGTTGACACTGTTGGCAGTTTGAACCAGTTCAAGGTTTCACATTGTTATTTGAATCAGTGGATTGTTAAATATTGCTGTGTTATTACATACGAAACGAGGTTCTTTTATGTATTTACGTTAAAAAAAAATTCAATCTTATTTATTTTGAAGTAAGACGACGGACGTTGTCTATTAAATTGAATGCAAAAAATGTATGATTTGTATAAATGTTATCCTTCACAGTAAATATATATTTTTTTCCGTGACCTTTCTAACTTTGAAGAGACAAGTAGTGAACGCTAACAAAACTGTTAAGCATACTAAGGTGTTACGTTAAAATCTTAAGAAGAGAGCCCATACGCAAAAATTTGATCAATTTTTTAGTATATTAATAAATATTGCTGTGAGATAATTAGATTTATGATATATAATTGATATCCCAACAGAGACAGAGAAACTCTGGAAACGAATGTAGGTTATCTAGGCGTTTACAGGGCTTATGTCCTGTCATTGGCTGGGTTAAATGGCCACTTGACGTACTACAACATTTCCCATTCCGCCTATCATCTGATAACCATATATGACAACTTTAGGAACTACTATATATTAAAATCGTCTTCGTCTGGAAACGAATGTGGGTTATCTAGGCGTTTACAGGGCTTATGTCCTGTCATTGGCTGGGTTAAGTGGCCACTTGACGTACTACAACATTTCCCATTCCGCCTATCATCTGATAACCATATATGACAACTTTAGGAACTACTATATATTAAAATCGTCTTCGTCGTTCCGCTTTACAGAATTTTTCTTTGCTGGTGTCATTTGTTGAGAAGATTGCTAAGCTTTTTTTTTTGGCAATCATCTTTTATTAGTGTAGGTAAGGCCCTACCGAGCTTTATTACTTACTTCAGAAGACGCCTGAAGATGTCTCTCCAATTTTTGTAATTTTTTTTGGAATGGGGAATGTTGTAGTACGTCAAGTGGCCACTTAACCCAGCCAATGACAGGTCATAAGCCCTGTTAACGCCTAGATAACCCACATTCGTTTCCAGAGTTTGTCTGTCTTTGTTGGGATATCAATAATATCTAATATCAGCCCAGCATGGGTATAATCCAGTAATTTGTCTACAATTATTTGTATTCATTTAAAAAAATGTTGTTTAAAAGATTTATTATAATTTAGAAACGAAACAAGAGAACGGACCAATTCTCTTCTATATCCGGGGGTCGGGGTATTTCATAGGTAATAGCATTCCATTTTTTTTAATTAGGGGAACTTATAGATCGGCGAATGAGGGAAGTGATCCTGAAAAATCCTGAAAACTACATTAGGAATTGAATATTTTTGGAAAAAAAGTATTTATTTTATACAAAACTAGCTGATCCTAATATAATCCTTCAACTTTTTCCAGTTTTTTATCCTCCATGACATATGAGTAAGAAAAGATTTAAGATTTTCTAACCCTTAGGTACCTACGTCACTACCTTTGTATGTGGTAAGTTTTTGGATACGAAATATTGTAAAAATTCATGTAGATTAATACTACTACTACTATTTTCCCTTATCCGCACCCAATGGTTCATAGGGCACTGCATTGGTACATCAAATGCAGTGAATCTTGATCATTTTATTACATGTTGATTAATAAACTGCGTAAATTATTATCTTCGGACTTTAGACTTTCTCCTTAATTTCTATTCAGTATATTAAATTACATAATTTTATTTAATTTCACTGTTTTATTTATCTCGATCACCTGGCAGAAATCACAATAAAACACTTACACGTAATTACATTTGCCTCCAAGGTTATTAGGCTATAATAAACACTAATTACATTTTTTATCGTCGTGTTGCCTTACTTATTGATTGAACAGATAGAAAACAACATTAATAAAATAAAAAACAACAGCAAACAAATAAATGTGTACAAGTGTGCGCAAGATGTCAATAATATTTGGAACAATCACGATTTGTTACGAGACCGCTTTCGTTTTCCTTGTCAAAGGCTCTACAAGGCGTAATTTACAGACGAAACTATTGTTATGAGTAGTTGGTGATTACTGATTACCTGACATGGCAGTTATAGTAATGAGACATCCGTAATTGAGACAATCAATCTACGAAATTAACTAGGAGAAGCTTCAGATCCACCTTACGAAATTATAACAGAAACAAATCTGAATTCCATGTTAACTGTATCAAAATCGATTTAGTTCTATGTAACGATTTTTACTATATGACAGTTGGTGCAGCTGAAGCGCGTTTTTGTCGATCATTACTTGACAACGAGAGAGCCGTATGCATGCGAGAATTAAGAGTATGAATAAGGCGAGAGAAGGAGGCCGAACGAAAGACTCAGTTACTCAGTAGAAAAAGCCCCTACCTTGGTGTTATGGAGACTGGAAATGGGAGGAGATCTTCTGTCCTGCACTTCACTTCAAAATAACGTCACAAAAACACAAAAACGGATCACAAAATTTCCATACAGACACAAGTACACAATGGATGAAGGTTTTACAGAGTTCAAAGTTGATTGTATGAGAATGCGTTTAGATAAGCGAGTTGAGAATTTGTGTGCGGGTTTTTTGAGCGGATGAGTTATTGTTGTAATTTTTAGACTACCCGCGAAGTGCTTTAGATAATTTGGTATTTTGGATAGAGGACGGTATAGAAGGAATATAGGAATAGGAATCAAGGATTTACTGGGGCAACTTGTTCCAAGAAATGACCCGAGAAACCAAATCAATCGGCCAAACCAACAGTTTTTTTTTATAACGTCATTTTCAAACTGTGAGGTTTCCTGAATCTGTTTACATGATTTTAGGATGATTTTCCGATGAACGTATAAAAAGATTAAACATAAATTTCTTTTGATTACGAAATGACGTGCAATGTACTGGTAATTCTTCTTCTTCTTTTGCCACGTTCGTTCTATGTGGAGCATGTGGACATCACTAGATCCCTCCAGGAGACCCTGTCACCAGCCAGCTCTCTCGCCTCCTCCCACGTCAGACCCGCATCCATCAGCTCCGCCGAATACCTACAGCCGTAGGATGGTCATCGACGGTCTGCCAGGACGGCGGGATCCTGCAGGCGTAAAGTAGAGGCAGCTCGGGTTTAGGCTCTCCCGAGGCATCCGGAGTACATGCCCAAGCCAGGTCCATCGCCGCATCTTCACGACTCCAGTTATTGATGGTTGCTACGTCCGTTCCCTAACTTCAGCGTTGGTTATGAAGTCAAACCACCGGGTAATTACTTGGTTCAAATTACAGGAAAGTGTGTAGATGTCTTCTGAATAAATTCAATCTAGTTTTTTTATTTCATAATAATATATTTCACGTTTAACAAGATGCGTAAAATACCTATTTATATTGTGAAAGTTTTTTAAATAAACTATTTAAAAAATATTGCCATTAAATTTTACTTTTTAAAAGAAGAAACTTATTAAAAGCTCTGCTTCTCTGGATGCTTAGCATAAACAAACATCGTGATCGAATTCATCACTTTCTATGGAAAATCATTGCACTTAGAATACGTTAATTTTTTCTCTGGCAATGATTTTCCATACAAAGTGATGAATTCGGTCTTGACGTTTGTTTTTGCTAATCGCCCTGTACTGTAAAAAAAATCAAAAGGTATGTTTATCCAAGTCAATAATGCGGGATACAATAAATATTTAGGTATAAAAACAGTGTATTGATGAGTTTTAGATTAAAAGAAATAACATCAGGTACTAGGAAACGTCCATCTTATTATATAACTTTTCAATATTTTTTGTTCCTCATTACAGAATCGTTACCATTTGAATGACATTAAGTAAACGAAATTTAACCCACAGATCAGCGGCGATCGTGAATGTGTATCTCTTGGTACCAGAGCCTAGAGTTGAGGTTTGATAGGCAGACCAGTGCTGAATAGAAGGGACCTACTAAACTGTAACCCATCACGACCGAAATAACACCTGTGAGTGTGTACCTATATACAACTTACACCGTATATAACACCCACTGTCTAATCTCTCTCTAAACCAGAGATTCTCATAGCTGGTGAAGTTTGGAAGATTTAATGGTGCGTTATTGATCGTGGCATTTTTGATCAAGATACACCGCATTTGGTGTACAATCCGTCGGCAGTTTGCGTCAGAGCTGCGGGACGTGGACCTGACTTGGAAGGATGCACGGGTGTAATAAAAAATCATCATGCCCGATTAATAAAGGAAGCAATGGAAATATACAAGCATCCTAATAACATAAACAGGAATGGTGGGTTACGACTACGAACCTCATGGTACCCAGTGCTTCTAAAGCCTGACTGCGACACGGTACAAACTCCTCACACTTAAATACACAAAAGACTATACTCATACATCAACCCTGTAGATGGACACTACAATATGCTCCGAAACGTCGGCAAAGCCACACAAACGCGGCGTTATAACCCAGAAAAACAAAATCTATAAGGGAGAGTAGTTGTACCAAGTGTCTTACTATTTGTAAACTTTAAAAAATTAGTTAAACTCTGAGAAAATATGTGGTTTTATTTCCTTTGATTACAAGCAACCAAAGATGGCTCAAAATGTTTGTTTTTTAGAAGCACCAGCCAAAGGTTTATCCAATAAAAAAGATAGAGATCATGATCCCACCCTTTCATATAGAATAATTATAATCAATGAATTAGTATGATAAATTTTCAGTTAAAAGTAAAAAATTGTACTTTTGTCCTAATAATTTTTACTTATAAAAAGATATTCATTTTTCAGCTATTCAAACAAAAGAACCCACCTTTCTATTTACTATAATAAGTTTGGTCAAGCCACTATAATGTAAGCAAGAGAAGTAGGTATGCCAGGACAGAGTGGTGTGGCGTTCTATATACTCTCTGCCTGCCCTTTCGGAGAAATACCGTAATGGTTAGTTAGTTAGCTAGTTTGCTGTACAATATTTTTGATAAATCACTATTTTTTAAAAAATTTAGATACTTACTACTTTAATATAATGATAATGATTTATTTAATTAAGTCTATTTTTTTCTTGGAACAACCCTTTAGAGAGCCAGCTACCAAAACTGTTAACAGCGGTGTGTCGCTATCACAAAACAAATATATTGTTTCCGAGCTGTTATGCAATGGAAAGTTGTTTTATCTTTCTGAAAAGTTTAGTAGTTGGCTGTTTCGCAAACGGCACCACACCACTTGGCTGAGATTTAACATTTACGGATTTATCGCCATTGCGTTAGAAGGGAGATAGCCCTTTCCAAATATACGTATATTATACTTTAAATCAAATAGACAAAATCTGAAGCGCAAATCCTTTCCTAAGCAAGGCTTATTATGTATATCTACAAAAATGAGTTTTCGAGTCAAATCAAATTTAGAAACGATATCTGAAAATTAGACCTTCAAATCTGACGATTATCAAATTTAAAAAAAAGATGTTCTAAGCACTGTTAAAGGTGGTAAGCTTATTCTCTTATCTGTTCGATGGGTCAACAAAAAAAATCCTAATATTTTGAATCGAAAAAACGTATCTACAAAAATGAGTTTTCGAGTCAAGTATGCCATCGCGCATGCGTTAAAACGATATTGTGACCATTTTGTAAATTAGACCTTCAAACCAAAAAAACTATCTCACTAAATATCAAATTTAAAAAAAGATGTAATTTAAATACTAAAAATTCACTTGGTGTGCCAATCCAGTGCCTCTATGCACTGTAAAAGGTGGTTAAAGGAAGAAGTTATTTTTCTAAACTTTCTCTTAGAGTAATGAAATTAAACTTTCTTGACGTTTTGATGTACCTACATCGTAATGCATTTTTTTTATTTCACTTTTATTTAAAAATTTATTTATCTACAACATTAATTAAATTAGGTACTACTGAAATTAGACACGTTCAAAGGGAAATTACATTAAGATAAAAAATCTAGTAAACAGTTCATTTATAACATTATTTTGAATAATGTGATGTATTTTTATAAAATAAAAAATATTCAAAAATTTTATTCATAGAAGCGTTAACATCGTTAAGAACAAACAGCCCCCGCCAAATATTCATTGTACAATCATTGGAGCAAACGTATAATTTTGTATACCACAGTAATAGGCATCCAGATATCAGTATTTTATTAATCCTTTTATAAATAACTTTTGTTGCAATATAAGGAAATTCAATTATGTAACTATAAAGAATTTTCCTTTTCCAGAGTCTTGAAAAGCTATCTAGGCTGGTCAGACTTGACACCAGTCAGAACTGACGTTGTTCACAGTTGACACAAACAGATAACTAAATTCTCAAGAAACAAAAGGACTGTTCGTTTATTTTCCATTTCGTAACCAATGCCGTTTAATGTCTCTATTTGTCACGGACCAAACAATCGGCCGACCTCTCGCTCAATCGGACAATGAATGATTAGGAACTAAATGACTATGACATCTATAATGTTCAAGTACCTAACTACATACCTACAACCTGCCTACTTTTGCTATGTATACAGTTTATTATAATACATTATATTACTAAAAATTCATGAATCAAGATTTAATCGTAATGAAACATGTAAATTTTGACAGTCAAAATTGATACCTTAAGGACCCATGGGCCCAATGAATGAAAATAAATATTTTGTTTATTGTACAATAATAATTTATTAGGTGTTTAAGTGCGAAATAAAAAGAAAACTTATTTGGTTTAGAAACAATTAACTGTTTGATGTTGTTTTGTAAGAATACAAAAAAAAACATTTTTAATACCTTCTACATTCTGAAAAATTAACGTTTTCAGTGTTACATCGTTGATGTTCTTAGTCATTGAGTTGAAGATACGAGCAGATGAAGGTTTTATGTGGCAGATTTTCAAAAATCTCATTTTTTACATGGGTGAAGGGTTTATGAACTATTTGTATAATTTGAAACCAAACACGACATAATATAAAGAGTAGCAGAAATTTTAATTAAATAGTGAATGAAACCGATTTTAATTTTACGAAAATTTATTTTAAATTGAATTCACAAATTTTTAAACTTTTCATTACTATGAACAAAAAATATTTGTGTCAACAGCTTAGATTGATTTTAAAATCATGATTTTCAACCTTAATGAAGGGGTAGTTGATTTTAGGGTTCAAAAAATGAACGGAGTGCAAATAGAAATGAGTTTATTTCGTTGCCTTATTATTAATGTGTTGTATTATTAATGAATTTCAAAACCAAACCAAGGTAAACGTATTGATATGACTGACCGTAGTTAAAAATGTCACTTATTGCTGAATGGGATAGTTGCGACAGTTTTTCAACAACTTCATTAATTTTATCCATTTAATGGTTCCGATTCCCTTCACAATGTCCACTTCCAACTATGGCATGTCACGTTTTATTTTGTAATTTCTGTCAAAAACAAAACCTGCGGTGTTCCGCACAGGCTGGGCCTTTGGATAGTCAGTCTGGGTAGCTTTACACTGAGGAAAAATGGATGCGTAATTCTTAATTATAGGTGTATTAAAAAAACTGTTAAAAACATTTTTGAACGGAATAGGGGATTATTTTGGTCGAATATATTGATCCTTTGGTGACCTAATAAATTATTATGCCATCTCATCACTTATCTAAAAATATTTTTCCTAAAACTTCAAGATGATGACAGGGTAATAAATCTCTAGATTTTCTCAGGAATCTGATTTTTGTGATAATTTATTCAAATCTCAAGTTATTCATTCGTTATTACCAGGACCATTTGACAGTATTTTGAATGAATTATTAAGAAGAACGCATTTAATTTTTCTCAATGTCGCTTTAGTTGTTGAACCTTGTGCGGTTAGCACCCCAACACCCCGCACCGGGACCGACTTGACCACATAATACTTTCATTGTTTCAACACTATTTCGGCAAAACTTTCTTGCAACGATTTGGCATTATTTATAGTATTGGATAATGAATCTCTCGATTGTCAAAATAATCTGAATTTTTGTGATGTAATGAAATCAAAAAACATTTGTATGGTCAGCTATGAACACCATTTTCATTTTTTATTCGCTATTATTCCAATACCGACTGCTGCAGAAAAAAGTGCCGTCGATAATACCGAATTTAGGATAAAAGGAGGAAATATTTATGTTCTCGCAACCGGGGAACATTTACAGGGAACATTAAAAATGGCAGAATTAAAGACTTCTTTATTGTGTCTTGACTAGATAATAAATACTGATAATAACTAAATTGTTTTAAAACATTTTTATTTATTTATTTATAAAAATAACATTACATAGGAAGAAAAAAAAAATGAATAATAATAATAACATGTTTACGCCTTTACTGTATTTCACCACGAATTCACCCTAAAAAGCATTTCAATATCACTTGATTGCAGAAGAAAGCTTTATAAAAAAGGGCCGAACAATTCATATTGATTATTTATTTATTAAGTCCTTATAATCCTGTCAAAGAAAACAATAATGATCGCGTGACGTCATGCGTCACTGCAATCCTTGCAAAACCCTCGCCTTGGTTCACTCTCTTGGTCTCGCAGCGACATTCACCGCCAGTAGAGATGTCCACAATTAGATCCAAAGTATCTTAATTACAGTTGTTTATCAAATAAAGATGGCCATTAATAGGAGTATCGTGACCCGAGGGGGGCCGGCCTCCTTTGTGGCCTGGCCTCATCACGTTTCGCTTCAGATACAACATGGAAAAACAAAAAATGCCATCCTATGAGAGATGCTGAGTCCCACGTGCTTTTGAACTTTCCATAAATTATGAGACTAATCAGGTTAGCTTCATCTGTTTCTCTAGGCTTTGTTTTTTCTACATTCGTGATTTGATAATTCCGCAAAAGATGGTACAGTACGGATGTTATGGAAGGAAAGTATCTACTCATCTGCAGTACATTAACTTTGAATAGTCGTTTTTGGGTGTACCGTATCCTCGGACAACTAGATTTTTTATCATTATTTTCTTGTCACTGTTTGTTAATGAAATGATTTTTTTTTTTTTTTCAAAAGAATTTTTTTTGTTTACATAGATATGTACATTAAAAACACATATAATATGTGCAATAAAAGAAAATATATAACAAAAATCCCACCAAGGCATAGCCTGTTTGTGGGTATATACTGTGAAAGTCATACAGTGTGCACGTGGCAAAAGAGAAAGATAAAGTCATGTAGAAATGGAAAAATAACAGATAATGTGAACAAGATAGTTAAAAAAAAAAAACATGAATGCAAGATATTGGTATCTTTATACCGGAAGAAGAAGAGGGGAAATAATTATAATATATAAAAATAAAAAATGACGTAGATTATGTTATAGTTATGGTCTTTAAAGTAAGAATGATTCTACCTTTACACTATTATTATTAAATTGCATAAGTACTTACGGCTTATGATACAAAAGAAAAAAAACGATTCGTCTAAGTGATTATTGGTGAATATTTTTTTAGTCTTGTGTAGTTTTTGGATTTACTGATTTATTTATTAATAAAAACAGTGTTTGTTTTTACTAAATTTCTATTAGTTAGTATTTCTCAAGTGTACATAGATAAGTTCTTTGATTTCAGATCCTTATACAGGGAGGTAGTTACAATGGCAATATTCATAGCTCATAACTTACAACACCTGTTGCCTACCAACTATGACCCCAAAAGACAATAGACAAATCTCTGAGTAAACCTTGCTCTGTGCAATTTATCAAATAAAGCAATATTTCTATGATCACCTTGGTTCACGACATCAGGGTTAAATTCCTTAATGCGACAGTTCACGTTGGTAATTTATTGTCTTTGTTGAGATTAATAATTTTGTCAAAGTTTATTGATATTATGAGTAGGTAAAAAGCATACCTTTGGGCAAGGTTTCTTAATGATCCTGAAACCATGGTCACCACATAAAAATTAACTTAATATCGAATTAAAGTATCGTATTAAAGTGTGCTCAAGACTCAAGATATTGCAACAATAATTGTCATAATATATTTGAACCTCATCTACCTACCATTTTGGTGATAGTATTAGTGAGTGACATTGATCAAGTGTGTGTAAATTAATATTGTTTAACTTGTTATATTTTTTGTAAATAATGTCGACCAAGAAAAAAAAAAAAAAATTTAAAAAAAAAAAAAACATTAGCTTGTAAAATGCTTTCCTCAGCACGGGGTCCCCCAGTGAGGAATGCATTGAAAATAACAATATGACGTCTTAAAAACTGCAATGTACTAAAAATAAAAAAATATATATATAAAATTTTATACTCTTAAAAGAGTTTTATACATCTGAAGAATGTAATATCTTTATTATTTTTTCAAGAAAAATCATTTTATGTTTCATGTAAATTTTTTCCGAAGTAAACAATATGTATCATCTAAGCAGAATGTAATAGTTATTCGTTTATTATTTTTTCAAGAAAATCTATTTGTTGATGTTTCAATTCGTATGGTATTTATTGTAGGAATTTTTCTAGTACCTAGTGACTGTAGAATGTTTTCAATAATTTCACAGCTTTCTTAAAATTATACAATGTAAAAGCGTTTTCAAAATGAAGATATTTGATTACTTCTTAGCTATAGTCAATCGTGTTTGATTAATTAAGAATAAGTAATATTGACAAATACAGGTAGATACGTATTTAGACAAATCACTAAATTCTAAACTGATCAGCATCCTTGTTAAGTATGATTGTTTATCGCTTTTTAGCACTTAGCCATGAACGGAAACTCGCGATATAAATGTGTCCAGTTAGTCGCATTCCACACACGATATAGTGCGGAGGCGGAACAATAATCATATTGAAAATGTACCAATAAATTATACAAACTAAATATATAGCTAATTATGTGTTTGGTCCTGGCTGGTAGCCGCAGATTATTATCGATTGTGACAGTGTACAAAATCAATAACGTCTGCAATTATCTTACGCTTTGCGACACATTTTTGATTCGGGGTATCACGATCTGATACAATTGAATACCGTAATTATTAATATGTCCATAAGACTGATTGTCTTGTATCTTGTCATACGTTAGTCAACTCGTTCAATTTGTAATGGTCGAAATATGTAAGTTGATTATTTTTTCAGATTAAACAAAAGAGCCCTGCGGAATGCCATTACACTATTTTTACTAGTTCGTGCCTTGAGAATTGGGAGAGTTTTATTTTCCCATTGCAGATAAGCTGATCACACACGACTGTGAAGGAGATAATCGCACCATTTTCACGCTGATACAGTTCCATTATTCCGTTCTAAATCCGTAAATCCAAATGGACATACCGGTCTGGTACTTTCTCCACTATTGTAAGTTGAATAGAAGTATTAATTTCATATTTGCACGTTTTTTATTTAATCGCTGATTTTAGCTTGAACTGTTAAACCATTAAAAACATGAGTGTTCTAAATGTCGAACACGCAGTTTGAATTCGCAGTTTTTTCTGAATTAATTTCTAAATGGCGGTAGGTGAAATTATGAATGACAAATTATTTTCCATCTTCGTGTAGGTGTGTAATGTTGAAACATCTCAACACGTTGGTAATAATATTGTGTGATATCGCCAATAATATTGTGGCAGAAAGTTACGAGACACAATAGCATCTCTAGTTCTAAATCTGCGTGATGCGCACTAACCGCCTCGCTGCTCCTAGCCCCCTGGTACGGTGGGTACTCTTACCCGGCATTGTGCGTGGAACTGGCCGTGATGTCGACCGGCTAGAAGTTCGGAGTTTTGACACCGGCCGCCCACGGGTGGGACCTCTGACCTCCTGGCCGTTATTAACTCCGGGAACATTAGAAATATTCATCACGGTTCATGGCATCATCTAGAGAACTTTATCAGGACAGCTCTCCTTGTGCGAGTCGTAGCGTTGTTATTGTGAAGTAGATCGCTTTAATAGTCGATTTCGTGCACATTATAGCTAGAACATCAATATTTAAAAATATTACATTCCAATGATACACGTATGTCTACTGATTTCTTAAATAGTAGGTATTCTGTCTTTTTGCGTTCTAATGCCTACTAGTTCGTCTCTAAATCAGACTAAACATGCTTCCTACCAAGCATACTTTCTACCAGCTAAGCTGCACCAAACGGGGAAAATTACACCAAACTACCTACCTACCTACCAGTGGCGGTCGATGACTTTTTGTAGAAGGGATGCTGGACATCAAAGGTTTATACTCGTACTTACTACGTACTAGATATCAAATATGAACATCTAGATGATAGCCCACGAACAAGATACAATTAGGTACCGTCTAAAATTATCTCCACAAATCCATTAAGCTACATAACTCGATAATTACAGATACAAAATATCTTAAATGTGTTATCGTTATAAAACGAAAAATAAACGCATAAAAAAATCATGAAATACCTGAGTTTTTATTCACTTAAACTTGAGGTCGATCCGACGCTCCTTCTTCATGAAGTCGTCGATGACACGGTCGTGAAACGTAGTTTTCTCTTTTAAGGCTTAGCAGTAGTGTCTCAATAGAGATGATTGCAAGGGATGAAAGTCGGTCTTCGCCTACTGTGCTGCGGTTGTAAGTTTTAATCCTTTTTATTGTGGAAAATGATCGTTCGGCTGAAGCACTTGTTGCAGGTATGGTTAGGATAAGGTTCATCAAACTATACACTTAAGTCGGAAGTACATCCTTTAAGTCGTTCTTGATAAAAATATGCATTCAATTCCATCATTGTTCGCAAATGAAATTCTGATGAGGAATAAATATAAATAAGTTCACTATTTAGTCTTAAAACTTCAAAATACTACTAGGCAAGGTGTAGGTACTACCTACCAGTTCATCGCTAAACTGCACAAAACGTACCTATGCACCTGTGCCTAAATAGCACTACTGTTCTAAATAGCACTACTGCTCACTTACCAGTTCGTGACAAAAATGCACAAAACGTGCTATACCAGTTCATCACTAAATTACACTAAACGCCTTACCTGTTTATCACTAAATTGCACTAAAAGTAGTCCCTACCAGTTCGTCACTTATATAATTGCGTAACATTATTGTTACCAGATCATCAGTATATTCTACCAAACATGCTATATAATATTTTTCAAATACCTACTTGTCAGTATCCGTCACGTTGGTTTTTTTTACGTGCACCCCGAACCTAATTTTTTGCCTTTCCGTGTACAAAAACGAGACATTAATCGTTTAATTGTCCGCTATCGAGAGGCGTCCCTACACGGGATATAAACCAGGCGGGCCTGGCTGGTGGACACAGGTTTATATTTATGTTCTTTTAATTACAATGGACACTTAGTCGGACTTTATGTGGAAGCGATGTCTGCCGATCGGCGGCGGCGAGCGTTTGGACCGAAACCTCAACAATTTTGGACAATAATCGAATTTGTATAAGTGAATTTTTTGGTATAGGTAATTTGTCAAACAAAAATAGTACCTATATAATATTTTCAAATACCTACTGTGGGTGTCTAGGTACCTACTCGAATGTTTTTTTTTAAATCTTAGATACTTGATGTCTAACACGAGTTCTTATTTTATTTTTTATACACACTATGTAGGTACAGTAAATTGAGTTTTCTAAATTTTCAAGGCTATAGTTATATATAAACATAGCATAGTGCACAACATTTCCTTGAATGTAGTTAAAAAAAAAATAGCACAATTAAGATAAGGAAAAAAGTATATGAAATGTTACATTTTCAATATATTCTATTTTTAAGAAAAGTTAACACATTATGATTAATCAAAAATTTTATGATTTCTTGACTAATGCGTAAATAAAAAGTTCCTATCTCCATAGTTCGAAACAAATTTATTTTCTTTTATGTAGATCCAACTAAAAAAATTTATCCTTTTTTTAAAATCATGTGCACCCTATTTCCATTTTGCCACCTTACGTTGATTGAACGACAACTCCGACTTCTGATTAAAACACAGCTTTGTAACAACCAATATATTACACATAATGATTAATTAAATACCAAAGTGTGCATTACTATGATGTAATATTATATTCAAAAAATATTATATGGCTAAAAAATAAATTAACGACGCTTAGTTAGTAAAGTTTGTTTCTACAATGTACCGAATAAAGACAATCACTATTAAAAAATTTACGTGCTAAATTAAGCAATCAATTAAAAAAAACTTAGCTACAATCAATTTTCAATGATTAAAGGAAAATTATTTTGAATACAACGGTGGATTTTTGTGAAAGTAATGAAGGCATCTCAATTTTCAATAATCTTAGCGGATATGTTTCTCGGACAAACATGAAACTGATATTGCTTTTCATCGGATCACCATTTTAAAATGTTTTGATCCCCACAATTAACTTGGGTCCATACGACCCCTAACTCCTTCTAAGACCCACCCATAAAATTAATTTTAAAGAATCCATTAGTACCATATAAAACAATTAATCAATATTTTTTTTGATAGCATCAAACTTTCTGAAAACCCACTGTCGCACAACTGTAGATGTAAAAACTGTGACATCCTTTCTGAACTGAGTCTCTGTGACATGAAAAATATTATATATAATATAAGGATTGTAATAACTCTACCAACGGGCATAACCAAAGATATGTTAGTCCTTGACATAATTTTATTAAACAAATTATCATGGCGCAGGCGAAGATAATCATCAGGGACATAAAGTTCAACATTCGATAAAATGCATAGCGAGATATGCATTTCGTCTACTCTCCAAACTATTGTAGCCCAGCATGCCGCAGAGTAATATCGAAGGATATAGATAGCCACGGGTAGGTAGTACCCGTATTCCCTCGGATAGAGATATCCCAAAAATTTCTTTAGCACTCTCTCCGCCATAAGTGAATAAGTCACTTCATGTGGTGACCATATAATCAAACCAATCTCCAACCTGCTACGCACCAAATGAATTGTACAGAATTCTTAATACGCGAGTTCCTGAAAATACACCTGCAGTGCGCAAAACAAATCCCAACATTTTCAATGAATCGCAACGAAAATCTTAATTTATTTGTGCTTGAAAAAAAACTTTTTACTTTAAAGTTATGGTTCAGAATGAAATACCTTTGCAGTCAATTAAGCACAACTTGTATAATTTGCATTAATAATAAAATTAGATTCTTATCTTGAAAACTTTACTCTTCTAGTCACTGTTTTCTGTCTTCTCATCCATTACCAACTTATCCTAAGAACATCTTGACAATTCATAAAGGAAACGCTGTCATGTGTCACTAATAATGACTTAATGCACATATGTCACTATTTTCCATACAACTCGAGGACATTGATGTGAACCTATCGTATCAGTGCGCTGTCATACGATAATGATAGATTTTATCCGAATGTCAGGTCAAATTTTTAGTAAAATATTATACAAATTATATTGTTTCAACACTAATAAATTAAAATACTTGTAAAATAGTCCCCGCAGCATTTTATGTGGCTATTCAAATAAATTAATATTTTGATATTAAAGGTACTTTGAACTGACATTGAAAGATTTAAAAGCACATTATTAGCGTAAACACAAATGGAGTACCTTACATACCATTGGGGATATATAAAAACGATGAGGATAGTATGTTCAATGACGTAGGTACGTGAAAAGGCATTGAGGCGTATGTTGGTTTTTGTTATTTTTCGGAAGACCTAAAAAATGAATTTGAAAAATTGTAATTCATTTTTAATGTCATAAAAATATATTCTTCTACATTGTAGGTATACATATGTTTAAGGTTGCCATTTTGCTAATTGACGTAACAAAATTGCCTCTTAAAAATGCCTCTTACCGGAAAATTTATAGACCAGAGAACTCAGCAAGAAAGTCGAGGTTTTCGTTAGAAGTACTGAAATATTTTGGAAATAGAAAATTTTCCTAAAAATTAATCAAAGGTTAAGTTTTTTTGTAGTAGGTATCGATAAAAAAAACTCATGTTTGGTCCTAATATTTTTGTGGTGTACCTACCTATTATTTTCCGAATTTGAACCAAATCAGCATTAACTATTTTACTGTTAATTTATGTACCTAAACATGGTTTTATAGAATAAAATAAATAATTATTCAAACAAATAATGAATTCTACCTTAAGTTTTAAAAAAAATTGTTTTGACCAACATAAATGTTAGTATGTAGCAAAATGTCGAAACTCGAAACAGTTTCCGATACAAAACATATAATTCAGGATCTTAATGGCAAAACGGGGGACGGCGGTGTCTCCTGAAATGGCAAATGGTAAGGATAACATCATCCTTTCTGGAGGCTTCCTATCAGCGAAATAAATCTGACGGACAGGCTGTATCTGTATCCTGCTCGGGCGATATAGTGCGGGGCTGAAGTGATGTCGGACGTGTTGCGCCTGCGCAATGCGCAATACCCAACTACTGCACATCGAGAAAAGAGATATAAATAAATAAGAAGGTAGTAAGGATTTTTTATTGCTTTAATAATATATATGATTGATATCTCAACAGAGACAGAGAAACTCTGGAAACGAATGTGGGTTATCTGGGCGTTTACAGGGCTTATGACCTGTCATTGGCTGGGTTAAGTGGCCACTTGATGTATTATAACATTCCCCATTCCGCCCATCATCTGACAACCATGTATGAAAAATTTTTTGAAACTTGTATATATGTTGAGTTTGTACAGAAGAATCCACATGCGAGTTGGCTTTTCGACAGATTTTTTATTTTTTTATTTTTTTTCCTATAGTGAATATCTGATATCAGCCCAGCACGTGTATAATCCAGTAATTTGTCTACAAGTATTTGTATTCGTTCAAAAATGTTGCTTTAATAATATTTTCGCATTTCAACAGCATTCACTCTACAACTTTCGTATTTTTTTTTCAAAATTCATGTTTCACTTCTACATGGAGTAACAAAACTCGTAGTAAAACCAGAAAACTGATAATTCTACATCATATTTCGAGTCAAATGCGTAATATGATTTTTGAATCTTGGCTTTTGTAAAAATTTTGATAAGTAGGTACCGTAGATTAAGTAAAATTGCACAAATTCTTATTAAAATCCAGTTATTCCTTTTGTTTTCTTTATGCCTAGTTATTAATTTGACTAAACAAGTTATGTTTGATAACAATTTGTGAAAATTTTGAGAAAAAAAGTAAACTTCTTACTCAATTTTCCCGAAAACTATGGGTCAAATAAAAAAAATTACTCTACACAATCGAAGTATGTCTTAGACCAACACCAATCTACAGAAGGATTGGCTGCTTTGCTAACTAATTTCAGGATTTCAACTAAAAAAAACAATAAAATATTAAATCTTCATCGGCAATCGGCAATTTGCGTCAGAGCTGAGGGACGTGGACTTGACTTGGGAGGATGCACTGGAGCTGGCGGCCGATCGCTTGACCTGGAGGCAGTTTGTGGAATCCATACGCTTCACATAGGAAGCGGATATGGTATGATGATGATGATGATGAATCTTCATTATTTATTGATATACCTTTTCTCGATGCACATTAGTTACTTACTTGTACAATGTTACGTGGAGTGACAGTTTTGGTACCAGGTACCATGGTGCTAACTTCTCATAACGTCATGTTGTGGATCTAAAGAGACACATTAATATGTTGCGTAGATATTATGTAAGTATTTTTTATTTATTTTATTTAAAAGAAACATTTGAGTTCCTACATTATACAAAAATGGATTTTAGGGCTGCTTTCAGTCGTAATTTCTTTTTCAAAAGTTGGTGCAATTAAAAAGGAAAATATTTAACATATTCAAGGGGCGGCCGCAGTAGTGTAATGGCTGTGACGCTGGACTCACAAAACGGAGGTTCTGAGCTTGATTCCGATTGCATCACAAAATTCAAAATTAGTATTTCCTAGGCTTGAGTGTATTTTTCTTTCCTTTCTATATCAATAAGAATTGATGTCAATTAATTTTCTATTATCTACACGCAGTAAAAAATCAATAAGAAAATACATTTAATAATCAAGACCTTGTTTTCTGCATAACAAATTTGTTTTGTGTAAGTATCAAAGCATTAAAATAAGTATAAAAAAGCAGCTTTGTCCATTTGGGAAAGTAACTGAGTAATCTAACTAAAACAACACGTTCTATCAGTGCGTGCTTTTCCATTCATTTTACTTAAGTTTCATCTATCATGCGATATCCCCAAGAGTAATGATTCCATATCCCACCTGGGCTCCTAATTATGAACCAATAAATATTGTGTGTTAAATGATATATTTGTCTGTGAAAGACAATGAGCCAGGTGGCCCAATGATGTAACATGCCCGACCAATATAATACCCCGTGGATTTAATTAATAATAACACGTTTATTGAGCGGTTTTTTTATTGTACAATTACTATTGACAAGGAAATAACATCAAAATCACTTATACTCTAATTTGCCCAAAATATCAGTGAAAATTAATATTGATAAATATTTTTCATTGCTTAGGTCATTGAAATAGTAATTTATTCTTCAAAAGCTTAGGTACAGTATACTTTACAAAAAACACACATTATATAACTAGATCATGTACAACTGTTTAGCACAACAATAATCCAGTTTACTGTAATAAAATATAATAATATTAAATAATGTAGGCATATCTATGTAAGAACATGCATACACAATATTTATTTATTTATTTACGTCCAGGGGTCGACAAATGTTGTAAAAATTAGCAAAGAATTATGAAATATAATATGGATGAAGATAATCTTTAAGTAATGCACATAAATCATAAATATGAAATAAAGACAAAAAGAAGATAAAACTATAAACATTACTAGAATTTTTAATAATATCTTATTTGTTTGTGGATACATTATACTAAGGTATATAGGTACACTGAATAAATTAATAATTTATGTGCGATTTTTAGTAATTTAAAACTGTTAGCACGTAAAAACTGCATTATATTGTATGTATATTTTTTATTTTCCAGTCAAAAGGTTTTTACGTTAGTAACTCATTTAGCCCAAGGCTTGTCAATATCATCATCATACCATATCCGCTCCCTATGTGGAGCATATGGATTCCACAAACTGCCTCCAGGCCAGCTCCCATGCATCCTTCCAAGTCAAGTCTACGTCCGGCAGCTCTGACGGAAACTGCCGGCGAATTGCTATCAATAACTATCCATTAACGTTTTATAAAACAACCCCCTTCAACAACATTATCCCATTGACTATCAAAAAAAGCTTTATGGTTTTACTTTCAAAACTTTGTCCTTATATTGTTTTAAGTTACGTTTACATGATATCGTAACATACGGATCCAGTTAATAATTCCTGGAATTAACTGTATACTTGTTTTATAGTATGTAGATTGCAAAATTGGCAGTACACAACGGAGTTCTGGTACCAACCCTTATGTATGGTAGTAAAGCGTGGTGTTGAAAAAAGAAGGATGAAAGTAGACTGAATGCTGTTGAAATGCGATCACTCAGGCGAGTGTGTGGTAAGACAAGACTATGTATGATAGGTGTACAAATGTCGAGATTAGAGCAGAGTGCAAGGCTGAGATAAGCATTATCGACAAAATTAAGAAAGGGCTTTTACGATGGTTTGGTCATGTGGAGCGAATGAGTGATGAAAGAACAGAAGTTTAAATGCAAGTGTGCCTGGTCGAGAAGCCGAGAAAGGCCGAAAAAGACATGGCATGACCAAGTACAACAAGTACTTGAAAGTGGACATGTGAAAAGTCTGAATAATCGGCGTATGTGCATGAGAAGATGTATGAATGTAGAGGAAGCAAAGGAAGTATGTCAGGACAGAGTGGTATGGCGTTTTATCCTCTCTGCCTACCCCTACGGGGAAATGGCGTGATGGTTACTTAGTTAGTTAGATTTCTAGATTAAGTCTACTTAAATTTATTTTTTTATAATTATTTTAACAATTTTTTTAAAATTCTTTTTACAATCAATACAATATTCATATTATATAAATGTACTTTTTTGTAAATATTTCAGTTAGGCACGGGGTTATACCTAAATAACTGAAATACAATCATTCCAAACTGTAAAATTATATATGGAATAAATAAGAAATAAATAAATAAATAAATATATTATTGGTCCTTAATGCCAATTTTTTTAGGGTTTCCTAAATTTATTTCGGCTTGTAATAATAAAATAAAATAAAAATAGATAAATAAATTTTCTAATATGATTTATTCGGTATCAACAACCCATAAATCCATGTGACAGATTGAGCTTTTAAAGAAGTAATTTTTCATTACAATTTTTGTCCTCGGGTGATTTATTTTTAGTAGGTACCAACTCTGTAACCAATAACAGTATGGGAAAAAACGCTGTCAATTTGTACAATAAGATAAATCAACTAAATTGGAGTCATACAAAAATAGGTACCTACCCGCTGCATATATTATGTGCGGAGTAAATTTATAAATAGTATAGCATAATGTATAATATATATAAACAATGTTTTATACAACCTACTTGTTGCTTAAATACCCATCTAAGCATAAAATTTACACGGTAATTAAAATTTTCAAGATATTTTTTTTTTTCGTGATGTTTCTAATGACATGTGTATCATTATGATGTTTCGTGATGTTTATAATGACATGTGTATGGCGTTGCAAAAACTAGTAAAGTTGGTGTTAAGTTAATTATTATCAATGTAATAATTTTACCGACCTAATAAATACATCAAAGTACCTATGTGTAAATTATTATAATATGTGTAAAAAATAATTCAATAATTTAAATGATCAGTCCAAGTAAAGCGTAATATGAATATACATAGGTATTATTAGTATATCATAACTACAAAAATTTTCTGAATTTGACAAGCAAATATTATTTTTACCTAAATACCTACACAATATTTCTGTTATTTAAAATCGTAATATATGGTCAACTAAAACTTTTTATTATGTAAAAATGAATATTTGCGTTTTTTAGGAACCCAAATATTTGCATTTATGAGCTACTCATGTATATTTAAATAGTTGGGAATAACTGTGCCAGAATGTATGAAACTAATCGAACTAGAGTGGCATTCAACCCAAAGGATTCCAATCCTGAATCCGCAACTCAAATTTTATTAATTTTTTAATCTCTTTTATAAAAACTAGTTTTGGGTAGGTACTATTGTATATTATCGTACATTATGGAAAAAAACATTTATCAAATATTTCTCCAGTGCAATAATATTATATTAATTTAATTGCTCGTTAAAATCTTGCTACAACATTAATTTCATCTAGAACATACGGCTTTGAGGTGTTATCAATATGCTTTTATTGAATCGGTAAAGATCTAAACTCAATCGGACACATGTCGGTAACAGGCGTTACAAAATGAACACCAACACAACCTTCAGCGCTCATTAACGATAGCCAAACGAATTTCAATCACAAATAATGACTGTGGAAAATTAGGCCTCATTATGGAGCATTGTCAGAGAACAGTGAGTGTTGGCTGTGGACTGATAAAGGGGTCCGCGGGCCGCGGCTGGGCGCCCCTGGCTAACTACACCTGCTCGGCCGCTCACCTGATTTTGCTGAGTAATCCAACCAGGTCAGGTTAATCCTAGGCTCGGGGCAAGAATCGATTTTCGTAGATATATTTTTTTTGCATAGGTATAATGAAACCGTTTTTTTATTTTAGTAACAAAGTTAAGTCGTGCTATCCTAATTTTTTTTACAAACAAAACATTTGTACAATATCTACTGATAATCACATGTTTCCTTATTCATTTACTTTTTCTAATACGTAAGTGCCATTCTGTGGTTGGAAAAAAAAATTGACACCTATGTTTTTAAACAACATTTGGAGTAGGTCCAAATACTTGCACACAATTCTGGAATTTTCTAAATCAAATCAGGAATTATAATAACAATCGATAATTTCTATAGCGCCGTGTAAACTATTACCTCTAGGGCGCTTGGTGCGTTGCAATGGAATGTTGTAATACTTCAAGTGTACACATAACCCAGCCAATAACAGGTCATAAGCTCTCAAAATTCTGCTATTTTGGGCATTCTTAGTATTAGTAATGAAAAACAGATTTGAGGGAGATTTTTCGAGTAAATAAAATAATAGTCAATTGCAGTCTTGAAATGATTTTCGAAAACCCTCAGTTGGTATTCCCTGTCTTGATATAGGGCTGATGGACGCCTGCAGATAGTTGTAATTAAATATTTATTAGTACGTAATCGATAGTATGCGCCACTATAGGAACAACTTTACCGGGATATCAAAAACAAAGAGGCGATTATTATTTTATTTTGGTAAGCCTGCAGGAAATAATTACAGGCAACAATAGATTGTATTGGAAACGATAAATTAAATAAGAATTAGTTTAGCCTTGCGGGCTGGAGAGGAATTCCGTGTAAATATAACCTTTGATTATTTAGAAATTTGGGCCAATATTTATTTATAATTTATTATTGCTATGACTCAGCCTATTTTTATATAGCCACAATATGAAATAATCATATTCTTTGTATTCTAAATTTACTTATAGACCATCCTAGGAAGATCTTCCAAGAAAATTATTTTTAAAGATTGACAAATATCTTAATTCTAAAATATTATTATTTCATTAGCCAAGCGAGAGAGATTTATTCATTTAATCCAGAAACCAGTTGTCCTATTCCAAATTAAATCGACAACTCCACAACCGCTAACTGAAGAATTTCCGGTTCACTAAAATCGAGTTTTCTTTTTTATAAATATGCTATTTTTATAAACTTTCTTCAGATACAATTGTATCATAAGATAAACTTGATTTTACTGCCGAAAATGTTTCAGTTAGAGGTAAGAAGAGACTTATCAATTAATTTATACAGAAAATGGAAAATTTTAAAAAACAATTATTATTTATTTTTAGTGCACTTACGCAAACATTATGAAATGATAATATATCCTACTTTGTAAACTACCCGGAGAACAACATCATAGTCTAAGCTTAATCAGTTTAGAAGCTGCTAGTTTATTCGGCTTGTGATTTCTACTATAACTTACCTATCCAGTATCCACCTTCTGCGTCTGGGAGGTATCATTTGTAACTACAATACCAGACCCACCTAATTAAACGGCATTTGGTTTTAATTGCTGTTACGACATTGACGCCGATGATTTATCAAATTAATGACGCAACTTTGGGTATGTTTATCCTTGTACCGTTCCAACCCGAGTATTGTGTTCTGTTGACTGACGAGTTCACCTGCCGGACTCAAGACTACATAATAGGTATCTCACACACTTATCTCGCATTGTGATGCTGTCTCAATGACGTGTGTTTCGTTTTCATAATAAAATAATAAAAAATGGCACCGATTAATCTGCCAGTTTTAAATTATAAAATTTGAACGTTGTGGTCAAAGAAAAATAGCGTCATACCGTGAACTAACGTACCTACTTACGATAATAATTCAACTTTACTGTTTAAAGTTTAAACCAAGGATAAAGTTTTAAATACAATATGATTTATAAAACACTGATTAGGAGGGCATTTTTGTTGAATTTATTTTATCGCTTTTGAAAGCTCTAATTAGATAGGTACTTTGTTCATTCTTTGTTTATTTGCATGAAAATATACACGATTTTAATCATTATTTTTAGTCCTCACTGGGATATTGACTGGGATGTAACGTGCTGAGATCAAAACTAAAAACTTACATAAATTTGGTCATTTTTATAAAATGTTATACTTTCTTTGATATATAAAAATTTAATGCAAATGATTAGATTTACCAGAAGTTTAATTGATTATTTATCAAGTTGACGCTAAGCTAAATTCGATAAGTTTATTATTTTGAAAAGAAAATCGTTTACTGTGGAGAGCTAGCTACCTACTAGCTATGATAACCGCAACTTTTTAAAGAACTTGGCACACGCCAATAAAAAAAATGAACAAAAAACATACTAAAAAGTTGTAAAAAATATCTCAGTCTGCATCAGATAATGCCATGGGTAATAACTAGATAAAGTAATAAAATTTCCTATAAGGCTAAGCGATGATATTGCTGAATAGCATCGTTTACCGACATAAAAAGTAACACCCGCATCTAACAAGGATCTCGCTAATCACTGTTATTATAAAAGTGCGAAAACGGGGGTGGGTCGAGGGTAACGGTAACGGGAACCTTTGTAGGTAATATTTTTTGTTTCAAAATCTGTTAAAACGATGACAGGTTAGCATCACTCCAATAAAAAAATCAAAGGTGTTGATCCAATAATTATTTTACCTTGGATGAATTTTTAAAAAACTGTATTATTTTTCTTAGGATAATGGAATTATTATTGATAATTTGTCGATAAATATACAATTATTATTTATCTTGTCCCTTATCATAATGCATAGAGCACTATGTCATGTATAAAGGAAGTTATGTATACACTATACACCGTGGAACTAAACTCGATATATACAAGCCGGAAACCAGTGAATCTACATCATATTTTGGAGTCGATTTTATAGATTTTTTAAATTTTTATTTTAACCATAGTTTTCGAGAAAATTGATATCGAAGTTGATTTTTTTTCGAAAAATTTCTGCAAATTATTATCAAATATAATTTGTTTAGTAAAATTAATACTGTTCATAAAGAAAACAAAATTAAAACCTGTATTTTAATAAGAATTCACGCAATTTTACTTATTCTTATGAAAGCTTTTGAGAAAATTTTTTTTTTTTTACAGAACAGTTTTCTGACTGCACAGGAAACTGTACAGTTAAGTTTACTGTCCCGTATAAAGCTAGCTTAAAAAACATAAAAAACCCTTGGAAAAAATTTGCGTAAAATTCGTGTTAGGTACTTGGTTGAAAAACAATGAGTTTCGCATTTTTGCAGAAAGTCGAATTTCGTATTTTTCTGATTAAAATACAAAACTAGTTTTTTTAATCACAAATGCAAAATTTTCTTGAAAGGAAAGGTTTCATTGAAACCGGTAGACAAGTCAAGAAATCTTTTTACACTAGGCATTAGAACGAAAAGTTGGCCATCCCTTAAACTTCTCGGAGCGCCGCAGCATGACATGAAAAGAATGAGAAGTATTTAATTCTCTTGTTGCAAAATTCCTAAAATTATGTATCTAAAATTTTAATAGTAATTCATAGGAATTACTTAGCATACATGAAGTAACAAAACTCGTAGTACAACCTGAAAACTGGTGAACCTATATCACATTTGGAGTGGAATGTGTAACTTGGCTTTATGCGTCTGAACCGTAAAAAAAAAAAAAATTTTCATCACATTCGCTTTCATTAGTGTACCGCAGATTGAGTAAAATTCTGTTTAAATAAAAATGCTGTTTTTTATTTTGTTTTATTTACGGATAGTATCAATTTGACTAAATACATGATATTTAGTTATTATTATCATAATTGGCAAAAATTTATCGAAAAAAATCAACTTCGTACTCAATTTTCTTGAAAACTAATGGTCAAATTAAAAAAAAATATTCTACTAAATCGACTCTAAATATTATGTAGATTCACTGGTTTCTAGCTTGTACATCGAGTTTTGTTACACCATGTATATTTTTATTTACACCGTTTGCATAAGGGACTTCACAAAATGAAAAACAAAAATGTTGATACGTGAATAATGAATGTATAATTCAATTCAAAAGAATACAAAATTCATTGGCTTTGCATACTTTAATAATATTCTTATCTTTTGTATAATAATTTTAATACACCAATAAAGTACATAAAGATTATAATAAATACATAGATATTCGTTACAACATGAAATTTTCAGTGAAAATAAATAATTTATGTCATTCCAGAGAAGAAATCTGATACATTACTCGCTTTACTAGAAGGCAAGTTGTTTCTCAGGTCTTTTCTTTTGTTTTGCTTTTTGTAGGATGTGTTGATTTCCATATCATTAAAGTATGAGATATTCCAGAATTTGATATCGTCATTGTGAGAACAGGAGGCAATGTAAGTTCCAGAATTACAAATGTCCATTCTTTCTACCGATATCGTGTGTTGGCCGACCACCCCCAAGTGCTTGTGAGGGAAGAGATGCGTAGCTCGGAGGATTCCATCTTCACCAGACATGACCACAATATTCTCCGTTATCGGTACCATACAGGAAATAGATTGCTTCGGTCCAGCATACTCGTCGCTGTGAAGACCGAATTCTCCCCAATTGAAAAGATACATTTTTCCTTTTGATGTGCCCGCCAATATTTTTGTATCATTTCTGAACAACCCCAAACAAGTTAGTTCACATTCGTACTCATTAGACTGAACATAAATTTTCCTGTAAATCAAAAACAAAATGTTAGGATTACCATTAATAGCTTTATTAATTCAGTGACAAAATTTTCATAAAACAAATTAATATGCTTGCTTGGTGGCAATGTTTGAAGTAGACATAAAACTCAACTGGATTTATCTTAGTTTATTAAAAACAAAACTAAGAATTAATGATTTAAATCCATATTACACATGAATGTACCCTACAGTTTGGGTAGCATTAAATTAATAAATGTACTAACCTTGCGTTCATATTGATAGTACTTAGTGCCCCATCCCCTCCACTACAAACTAAATATTTGGCCGCTGAATTTGTTATCATATCTGATATGTAGTCCTCAGAAACTTTCAATGAAAATATTGGAATGGTCCTTTTCTCTCTAATGTCCCACATTCTGACGGCACCATCATCATCTCCTGCAGACAGTAAAACAACATATATCATTCATTTGTAATATTATTCACTATTATGAAAGAATTATTTGTAATTGTTATTATACACCGTGTAACAAAACTCGATGTACAAGCGGGAAGCCAGTGGATCTACATCATATTTGGAGTCGATTTTATAATTTTTTTTAAATTTCGACCCATAGTTTTTTAGATATTTGTTTGTTTGTTTGTACATTTTTATTTAGCTTTAAAAAAAAATTCTTACAGCTAATATCGTGGGGTTACTGCCAAAAGTTGGTAAGTCCATAAAACATGTTATGGAGTAATCGCAATTTTAAAGTTTGACATTCTCTCTAAAATCAGACGAAATGATAAAAACTTCGTGCTATTTTTTTCCAAATAATTTGAAGTATAATGAATATATTAAAAAAACAACTGTTGTAATAAATGACACAAAATCAATATAATATATTATTTTGCAAAGCAAGGTTGTACTTACCAACTTTTTTTTCTGTTGAGAAAATATTGAAAGTGCAGTTACAAACTTTTAGCTGTACATTTTTTTACTTGAAGTACTATCAATTGAACACAAAGAAATTGATTAGTGATATTACAATGTTTTGGTTGTAATGATACATTTAATTTGGTCAATTTAATGTCAGAATTAATACTGTAAGTGTTCTTACAATATTTCAGCTGTACACATTTAATTTTAAAATGCAAGCAAATTAAATGGGAAAAAAATGGTTAGTGATATTACAATGTTTTGGCAGTAACGATACATGCCAATTTTGGCTTGTTCATTGCCTGAGAAAATTTTGTTAGTGTTTTTACAAACTTTTTCTTGTTTGATAATAGAAAAAACTGGACTTACGATATTTTCTTGAAAAAAACATAAGCTGTAAAGCTGCTTTACTGAGATCGGAGGAGCTACAAACTTTTTCCGGGCATAGATATTCACGTTTAAGACACTCAATTCATCGCTAACTCAATATACCTAAAATGTGGACCTACCAACTTTTGGCAGCAACCCCACGATATAATCCTTTTTTTTTTAAATCTAAATATTTATAACTGATCACAAAGATGCTTTTTATGTTTTAATAGGTATACACTGATTTCAAATATCTTAATTTCGTATATATAGTGTAAGAAATAAAATCTTTTACGAATATTCCAGCAAGCGGTTCTATTCTTGTTACCATTCCAAATAAAAACCATAAATTTTTTTTTAGACAAATTTCTAAAATTTTTTATCAAATATCATTTTATTAGTCAAATTAATACAATCCCTAAAGAAAACAATAGTAAAAACCGAATTTTAATAAGAATTTGTGCCATTTTACTTAATCTGCGGTGCATATGAAAGCTTTTAAGAGAAGGAAAAAAAAAATTCTAGCTTAGATTCAAAAGTCATATTACACATTCAACTCCAAATATGATGTAGATTCACCAGTTTTCAGGTTGTACTACGAGTTTTGTTACTGTATGTATGTATACTAATAAAATTACTTATCATAATATGACCATTGACCATGCTATGGACCTGACACTGAAGTATAAGACTGATCATTTAACCTTCATGTAATAAATGATAATCAAGATGCAGAGGCATCTTAGTGGGGAAAAAGAACAATATTTTGTAAGTAAAATTCAATTTTAATTAATATTTATTGAACAATTTAATTGGAGCCTTCGTGTGAAATTCCATGCCTATTAAGTATTGAATTAGTTTGTTTTTGAATTTTCAAAATTTTAGTTATTTATAATTTTAAGATTATATTAAAAGAATTTGCCCAAATGTCATATGGGTTTCTCATACCAGTAGGTACTATTATTGTGGTAGACATGGTACCCATAATAGACTTTTCTACATTCTTTAATACATAATATGGACAATCGAAACTCAATAAAAAGCTGTGTTTTCCAGTATTTCAGAATCAAGGTACTGATATTTTCAAATATCTCATTTGGAATACGAATAAACGAAGTGCAATAAGGCACATCCTGGGGATTGGCCTGCAGCAAGACTCTGCATCGTAATTTCCACTGCCTTCGTCCTCCGCAGCCCTCTTCAGCTCAGTATATGAGGCGCAGTTCATGCCCTAAAACACTTGCTCCAAATACTTTGTCGGGGGCGACCTCTAGAATTTGTCCCCACATTCCTTCTATAACGTCAAGGCAACACCCGCCCATAAGCAAGTGAAAGGCAAATAAAAATAAAAATGCTATAGGTACCTGTGGTAATCAAATTTTCAGAGACAACATTCAGTGAGAATATTGGGACCTCGTGAGCTTCGTCATAGTATCCTTTCAGTTTACCAGTTTCCATGTCTGTAAGTACAATACTTTTGTCCTGTAAAAATATATTCATATTTATTCATGGTTTCGAAATAGAAAAACATTTTAATACACATACGAAACTGGTCTGATGCTACATAAAAAATATATTCTAATTCCACAATTTTTTTTTTTTAAAAACAAAACAAACAACAAACACAACACAACGATGCTGCCAAAATGACCTGCTATTGACTGGGTTCAGTAGCCAGGTATTTGAACAAACATCAACATTTTATAAAAGTTTTATGTCGTATAATTATTATACCTTGGATGTGCTGAAAAGGGTGGTTCCATCATCACTGAACTCGATGTCTCTGCACGCCTTGGAATGTAATTCATGGGTCGCGACCAGCTCATTAGCTTCATTACTGTACTTGTAGATGTACACATCTCCCGTGATGGAACCAACGGCCAGGATGTCATTTATCGGGTGGAAGCAAAGGTCCACGATACAGTCTTCTGTTACTTCCTGGAATTTAGAACTCGGCAATGATTTGACAAGTCTTAGATATCGAAAAGAAGCAAGATGTTTCCATCATCTTATTTTTTTTTAAATTTCATTTGTTGTTGTTAAAGATGATAAATGATTTAAAACATAAGATGATACAAACATCCTTTTGGTCGATATCTACAATTAAGTGAAAAAATCATTGCTATAGTGTTACTTCCAGGGGAAAAATCGGAATATACAAATGTACCCTCTTAACAGTAATATATTATACATTTCTACAAAACAGTAACATTTAGAAACCAATAACATACATCAAAAAAGTATACTGAAATACGAGAAAACTTATATTTAAACAAATCAGGATGAAGAAATAAAAACATTTATTTACTGTGCATTTTTCAAATTTATAATATGGCATGCGATATGTAAAGGTATCCACTCTATCTGTAAAATCTTTTGTTTAATAGGAGAGATCTTCTAAGATTTTGGCTGACTGATGATTTGTCGGCAGTTTTACTGACAGACACTATGTGGACATAGACTGAATAGAGATGATGCACGGAATTTGGCGGCCGATCGCTTAAAACCCTTTACCGTATACCAAGCCATATATTATGGCTTCTTAAGATTTATATTTTTTTACAAAGTAATTAATGATAAATTTTTA
This sequence comes from Micrasema minimum, assembly GCA_022494985.1. NCBI lineage: Eukaryota > Metazoa > Arthropoda > Insecta > Trichoptera > Brachycentridae > Micrasema > Micrasema minimum. The sequence continues at coordinate 32,777 of JAGVSP010000255.1, read as the reverse complement.
TTTAAATAAGTGGAATCAGTCATAGTGATTATCTGATTATTTGTAAAACGGAACGTATTTTTTTTGTTTATGGCAACACCAATGTGTAAATAATAATTTGTCATTATGTGCAACGCATTCGGCTTGAAAAGTTCTACAAAATCAGTGCTACTTTTTTAAGTGAACAATATAAAATCAAAGGTATGTGACAACTATAAAAAAAAATCTTCTCAAAGAATATGGGAATAATGAATTTATTTATGCAATTCCTTTCTAACTTTTTTTGAGCTATTTTTGCTCAATTGCCATTATTTGAATCTATGTAAGTTATTGACCAATTTTTCAGGCGATAATTTATAGTAAAAACTGATAAAACTAACCATTTTTCTTTATATAGGTAAATCATGCGTTTTACAAACAAAACACACAAATTGACTCATAAAAATTTGCATTCACAGTGGTTTCACTATAAATTGTCAACCTCAAGATGGCTTAATACAGCTACACCCATAGGAACAAGGCCCAAGGGCCTGATTTTTTTAAATAAAATATGTTATTATTTAGACAGATGAGTGCAAAATAACTCTAATGCGCACTTTACATGGATCAGAAATGCTGTACAGTTTTCTTGTCCATTTTCAAACTGTCCCGTGTAATAAAAAAACTATAATTTTCTTATATTTGTATTACAAATGGTTGGCGCGACGTTTGGCTGACTTGACAGTTGATGTCTTATGTAAAAATATAGTAGACCATTAATATATCGATTGCTTTTAAAACGCACGCAAAAAACAAATAACATATTTACATTATTAGCTGTATTAACAATTTTCCTGTAGTAAGACGTACGAGATAATAACTTACGATCGCGTTTTTAAAATAAATATACATATTTTAGCGTGCCTTTTGGAAACAGTTTTCTGAACAAAAACTAGACAAGAAACTGGACGAGAAAACTGTACAGTTTTTGGTCCCGTGCGCTAACAGTAAGTACAACATAAATAATTTTCTAAAAACATATATTTAAACTAAAGCAGTGTTATTGTTTGCACTCGCTTACCATCTCTAGCCATGGACAGGTCTACGATATCAGAATCTGAAGTTTCATCAAATTCTGAACCGACTGGACTCATGCCTGATGATAAACTATTGGCATCAATTTCATTGTTAATAATTTCTATACCCTCCATATCAACGCATATAGTTTCACTCCCAGGAGGATAGTATGCTGGGATTAAAAGAGAAATACAAAAAAACATTACCCTGTATTTGCATTAGATAAAAAAAAAAAACACAAATCATTTATTTTCAAAAATAATTCATATGACAGTTGTTTATATTTAACATTTATATATTTCAATAGTTATTTCCCTGACTGTACGGAAAGGTGAACGGAAACTGATGTGCTACCTTCTCATCATCAACATTTCTGAGGTGACATGATTTAGGAAGAGTTATTTAGTTATTTTGAATGCAACACGACGGTAACAACAGGGATACATTTGCAATGAAAAAAAATTGAAACCACAAAGCGGTTTCTTTCCGAATAATTAGAATAATTGTTTTACATTTCCTAACTAAGTATAACTTCAACCATATACTTGTGCAAGCAGAAATTCTAAGCGTATACCATTCAAATAAACAAAGGAATTGTTAAAAAAAGCCAAGAGTGCGCGCATAACGAAGTCTTAACTTCATGAGCCAAGCAACACCGAGAACCAAGAATTCATGCAGTCGGTAAACTGTATGCAGTCACAAAAAACGCAGGAAAAATATACTTAATGTAAAATTTTCGTATATGTAAAGTAATTATACATACTTTTGGTTTCAAATAATCAAATATACTGTACATACTGCATGTATTTACAAATGTATCAATACATATAATAATGTCCTGACTTAACACAAGAAAATTTCTAACTAGTCAGGACTAGAAAATACTGTTGTAAATCAATTTATATTGCGGATAATACTTGATAAATAAATTTATATAAAAAAAGCTCAATAAATCAAACTTATTATAATTTACATCACTGTCATTAGGCAGTTAGTGGTCCATGAGACAAAAATTGGTACAAATGATCCCTCATCAGTTCAGAACCTCAGGTATAGACGAGTAAATACTAAGTGAGGACATTTTGTAGTTGTAATGTTTAATTAATTATTAATGTTTAAATCCCCCTAAAACAGTGTTTTTGTTTGCACTCGCTTACCCTCTTCAGCCATTTAAAGTTCACTCATTTTCAGAATCGGAAGTCTCGTCAAATTCTGACCAGATGAACGACTGAACTCATGTCTGATAACAGATTATTGGCATCACCTTCGTCATTGATGATATTCTCGTTTTTCATAATATCCTCAACTTCGTCTTGTTTATCCAGCCCCTTTTTATATATACCCATCTATAAAAATAAACATTTCCATTGAGTATAAACATAATTTGATACATCCTAAATTCAATATAAAAATGTTATTCATTCAAGATATCATGTGTTTTCCCTAATCTAGCTCTGATTTTACGACATTCGATTTTTGTCGTCAATTCTAAAGTACTTTCTTTGTTTTGATAAACATGTCTGTCTACAAAAGGATTATAAGAATATTGTCTAATGCTCAAAGATCGGTTTTCCACGACCTCTCATTTAAAGAAAAATCAACCAATCAAACATTTAGAAAGAAAGAGACTGATGCACATGCAACGAAAAATCGATGACAAAAACAGCAAGCTGTTCAAGCTATATTCATCGACGAGATGTACTTTCGGCCTTTATTTACACTGATTAGATAGACACTTCTTTCTACGTGTTATTTTAATTTTAATTGAAAGGAAAAACATACAGCTTGTAAAATATATTTTAAAAAATATATTTCTTCGACGTGTAAAAATCTGTTTATATAAAATGATTCGATGAATTTAAGATAAACGTCACCTTATCTTCTCGGGAGTATAAAATCAATATTTAGTCAAACAATTTTTTTTGCAAAACAATGATTTATTTCTTGTAAGTAGAGATAGTGAATCGGTTTCAGAATTTTAAGAGTGAGAAGATAACGCCACGATAACACGACCACAATATTAAAACCATATTAAAACATAACTGAACAGTACATAACCTCAACTATTTCCAATGGCGGACACTAATTTGAGGAGAATACAAAATATGACGTCTGAAAAACTTTGCCAGTAACAGCCTGTAGATTTTGCTAAATTAAATTAAAACTCCATAGAGATTAAATCATATTATGGAATCATCTTTGAGGGGGAAAGTCACTTCCAAAATTAGCAACACTCCGACGCACGACAAAACATAAAACTAGCGGCAAACTGAAATATCTGCCGAGAGCCGCTAATTTTATGTTTTGCCAATGCGCTGTTTTACCTGTCAGTGTTATCTTTTGTCGTGCGCACAGATTTTATATATACTAGTAAATAGTCGTGCGTCGGATTGTCGCCCACATTGTCGTGGCAGAGGATTGGTTTTTGTTTTTCTTTGATTTGACGTTTAATGTAGGGTCCATTATTATTATTATGGACGACATTGTAAAACACGCTTTTACAGTACCTACCTACTCACTTAAACATTGCAACAAGCTTACTGAAAAAATTGTTGGGGAAACTTTGGATCTTTGGAAGGCTTACGTTCTATAAAAAGATATTGTCTCTGATATTATCTTGATTTTTCAGAATTTATCTAAGCATTTTCCGCTGAAGATTTATGACAATGACAGAAGTTGCGTTTACAAGTGACATATTATTTATTTTCATTTAGACGTGTAAGCGGATACAATTTTTCTTTTACAAATCGTTCAAATTTAATTTATTAAGGATGACAATGGGAAGATGGAAACTCCTGTAAACCTCGCTCGTTCTTCCAGTATTGATACGCCCTGTTCTCACCCAGGTTAGTGCAAACCATATTCGTGTCAACATCAAATTATTATTGCGTTTAAAATGGCAACCATTTAGCATGCAATAGATTTCTATTTTTGATCAATCTCAAAACTCTTACATGTCATTAATGTAACGCACTTTAACACTCCCAAGTTTCTAGTTAACTAATGTTTATGTACCACACCCTACCACAATATGTTCATGTTCATAGTTGACAAGAATGTTTAATTACCATAAGTACTTACTTATAATAAATTGAGTTACCTACTTATAATAGCAGTAAATCCCTAAAAATAATTCATGATCTCTGAACACCATTTAGTAACATCATGATGAATTATAAAATCCCTACCTGATAAATATGCGTATTTTATGCGGAAATTAGTATTTAAATGTCTAACGCTTCAGTGTTAGTCTGGGGTATGAGAATATATAATTCCACATTAAAATAAGTATTCAGGAATTGAACCTGAGACCCGCATACATTGGTAGCACACGTACACCTCAAGGCGGACAACTTTGCTATCTATTAACTACTAATCAATACTTTCTTTAATGTGTAACTTATTGCATTTTCTGTTCCATATTGGATCATATGGATTCCACAAACTGCGCCTGAATGGAATGAAATGTTGTGTTTTCCAGTTGGTAAAGAGATGTGACATCGGAGCCTCGCAGACCCTGAGGACTGCGCTGGCTCGCGCGGAGGCCACAATCCCGGGGTTGAGCTATGACCTGGTGCTGGGTATCCTGCGCAGGGCAGACATGTCCGTCAACATGAATGAGAGCATCCTCAGGCTGCAGGGAAGCATAACAGAAGCTGATGGTAATAATTATGTGTCTTAGTTAAATTACTTTAACGGATGTCAATGCATTATACTGGAATGAAGGAGGCTGAAGAATAATAAGAAGTCATTATTTATTTTATTTTAAAAGTTCTCATCAGCATTTTCTATTATATTAATAGTAAGTTACATAATGTGTCTTTAACACATTGGAGGCTCAGATTAGAATTAATGAATAAATGAATATCATGGTAAACTGGCCCTTACGATCTGCAGGGACTGCATAGTACATAAAATAAAATCGTCATTAGAATTACAGTTTATCTTTATTTACCTACAGACAAGAAAGTCAATAGTTACATCAATCTATTGAAAGACAGTAACAAAAATAGAAAGCCATTTGAAATTAATAATTTACTGTATGTACAGGATGAGGGCAAAAGGTATTGCCCATGGTTTTCGAAGAGCTATAAAATATAAACTAATTTATTTACAGGCTTCAATTTTATTTAATTCAATTTGGTATAAAATGTTTTTTTTTTAATATTTGTAAATTCCACATCAACGAAATGACGACCACCAACAATAATACACTGTTGTAGTCGATTTTGGATGTCTCGGGCTGCTTTTCGGTACATTTCACGGTGTATTATCACTTTCGTAATTATAATAATGTTGCCAAAAATCTAGATCTTCCCATTCATAAAATAATTAGTCACATTCCTTCGGTTTGTAATATACTTGACTTATGCAAGATTAAAATATCAAGTACTTTAATCCAATTAAGATAAGGTATGCTGATAATTCGATAAAAAAATTCTGGATTCTGGTGAATGAACCTAAATTTTAGCAGTAAATAATTAATTTTTACATCACTGAAAAGACAATAGCATATTATTAGCAGGTAATGAAAACTCATTATTAAAGTGTTTGGTCTAATGAACCAGTACACCAACCAGACATTTATGAATATTGTTATTTGCTAAGACATTAATAAATAACAATAACAATAATTTAAAGCTGGCTTCATTGTAAAAATGAACTCAACCTGTTAGTTGTTATTAGAAACATGTTTCCTACTATCAAACTGAGAAAATTAACCCATTTTACTTGTTATTTAATTTTCTGTTTCAGCTATAGAGCTCCGACTGAACAGATCAGAAGATGCATTCCAAGAGTTGAATAAGAAATCTGCAGCTCTCAAGAAAATTCTCAGCCGCATACCTGATGAAATTACTGACAGAAAGACATTTCTCGAAACAATAAAGTATGTTTTGTACTTCAACAGATTTTTTTATGTTGTAAAAACCTGAAAATTTACTTGAGCGAGGTGCAATATATTTTTTTTTAATAGCTAGACATATTACATATTTCGTTGCAAAAAAGAAAACACAAAAGTAATACCCGCTTTATATGGGACAGTTTCTTGTTCAGAAAACTACACAGTTTCTTGTTCAGAAAACTGTGCAGTCTGTCAAACTTCTGTCAAAAGACACGCTAAATATGTGTATTTTTGAAACGCGATTGTAAGTTATTATCGTATGTTTGCTCTCAGGAAATTGTATATATATATAGCTAATAATGTAAATATGTTATTGGTTTTTTACGTATTTAAAAGCATACAATAAACCAATGTCTACTTAAACGTTTACATAAAAAACATTGACTGTCATGTCAGCTTAAATCTGACACTAGCACACAGTTTTTCATGCAGTTTTAGCTTTATACGGGACCGTTTTCAGACTGCACAGAAAACTGTGTAGTAAACTGCGCCATATAAAGTGGGCTTTAGAGTTTTCGAAATTTGTAAAAATATTTTAATAACTAAATTCTATGGTTTTTTGTCTTTTCTGAACGTTTTAATCAATGGCTCATACGCGGTGTTGAACTTACACAGACGATATACTAAAATGAGAATCTATTAGTCGAAAAATTATTTTGTTTTATCACTCCTTTATACATATTTATTTATTTAACCAGCTCATCAGGCTGGGAGTCCCAATAATCGGGAGGCTCAAGATGGGAAAAAAAAAACGTTACAATGGAAATGACTACTTGTTTTTTTCACCATTACAATCATTATGGGTAGTAAAATAAGTATAAAAAGAATTATGAGAACGATGTCATGAGTAATAATAAATTTTGTTTGGGTCTACAGAGAAATAGCCTCAGCGATTAAGAAGTTATTAGACGCAGTAAATGAAGTATCCACATTTACACCTGGTGCTGGAAAACAGGCATTAGAGCAACGCAAAAGGGAATTTGTCAAATATTCAAAACGCTTTTCTAATACTTTGAAAGAGTATTTTAAGGAAGGACAGTAAGTATTTTTTCTCATGAATTACCTTATTATTTTATTTGTTCGTCGTTATTTGAACTGCATAGGTAGTAGTCACACCAGTGCAATGTGTTTTGATCAAGGGGGCTGTACTTTAATAAAAATAATATATAGGGAAATAAACTGAGATAGTTGTCGCTTTATCAATCATTACATTTATCATTTATCAAAGGAAAATTAATCATACTGACAAAGAAATTACATTAATTTATTTTTATTATAAACAATTTGCTCAAATACCACATGGGTTTTCTTTCATCGGTACAACTATAAAAAAAAATCATATGTGAAGTCAGCCCCTTTTCCAACTCTCTGTGGATTATGGCAATACTCAGACATAGTGCTTAGAATAAGATGTAACAAAAATAACATTCCAAATTTTTTTGTGAATTGTATCTAAATTTCCTTTTGACGAAAACATTTAGCATTATTTGTTGTTGATTTCAGTGATTTAATTTATCTTTTCCTTCTTATTGAAAATATTGTAAATTTATTTTAAAAATGCGTTTGTAATGCATATAAATTTATTTTAAATTTTTCTTTTCAGAGCAAACGCAGTATTCATAAGTGCCTTATGTTTGATTCATCAGACCAACCAGATCATTTACACAGTCAAAAACAAGTGTGAATAAATATCTCAATATTCATTCTTATGCGGCATTCCATATTCATTGTGTTTCATTCATTTCTGTTTATATCCATGTATTTTCAATGGACTTTAGATGTTATAAAATAATAATAGATATATTTTATATAATATTTTATGTCAATCATTCACTAAAATAATAATGGTATCGTAGGAATATAAATAAATTATTGTTAACAACTTTTGTGTTTTTTAAAAAATATATTTTACTTGTCTTATTTTATTACATGTCATTTTCCTTTGCACATATTCTTATGTTGCTTGGTAACTTTTTCCTTTCGACCGTTGATATATTTATATTGTTTATTGTTGAAAGCGGCTGAGCCTATAGAAATTCAAACATTTTGAAAGGTGTGTATTTCGCTAACTATTCAATTTCAGCAGATTTAATCCATAAGATAAATGGTGATGTTAGAATAGCAATACAAGGCAGATTTGCAGAATGAAAAAAATCAAGGAGATCTCACTCCCGTATAAAGAACACTAGGAAAAAACTAATTTCATCTCTTAGTACTTATTGTTTTATAGAGATAGCCTATAATTGGACTTTATTGTTAGAAATTAATACTGTATATATTTAAAATAAGAGTATGTCTGTTGGCTTTCCGTAAATAAATAAAAATAAAATAAACATCCATTCTTGAAGATAAAGGCCTTATGGTGAATAACGGAAAGGAATCTCCATTCGAATGAATTAACTCCGTTCCGTACTTTGAATAAATCTTATTGAGAGAAATTTACCTTGTACTCAGCCTGCAGCTACTTTGGAGTGCAAACTTCTTAAATGCCCCTTATCTTAGGAGGGTATATAATAGAATATTAAATTCTTATTAAATTCGTTATTCAATGCATTTAAATTATACTACGTAAATATGTTTATAAACAAAAAAAGTAATCGATACATATTTAATTTTTTATTTGGTGTTCACCTACCAATAGCAAGAAATTTAGTACAAATATTTCCAATTTCATGAAAAATGCCGATTATTTGTTCCAAAATTTTAGAAACTTCTTCAGTAGTACCTACCTACTACATAAATATCTTTTTACGCAGTAGTTCTGCATTTTCCCTTTTATTGACAGTGATAAATTATTATAGTACGTATTTACAGTGAACATTTTTATACAAAATTTTCGTAAATTAAAATTGTGTTTAAAATGAGCAATTCCACTGTTTATTTTAATTGAATTTGTAAATAAAAATGTTTTCATGTAAGCAAGACAAAAATTTAAGATTTTACAAGTAGAATGATAAACTTATCTTAAATGCATTAAAAAATATTTTTTAATATAGTTAATCATTTTTTCAATAAAAACAACTCATGTAGTGACGTTACCTGTTATGAGGTCACGGCTCTAATATGAACAGATTACATTCAAGGATTCCAATAATCAAAGAGAATGATACTATACATCAATATTCAAAGCATGAACTATGTGGTCCAACATTTTAATATCATGCTAATAAAAAATCTGTATAAAACCACTCACTGACTTTTCTGTCTACCGGTTTCGAGACGTCCCTTTAATTAATAATCAAGTAACTTTTCAATATAGTCCATTATTCGATATTTCATTGTAATGGTCACCCGATCCTCCCCTCCCTTCCTCCTTTTCCAACTGTTAATCCTTTTGAACTATTAGCTTCATAAATCATTAACCCTTGGTGGTGGCGTAGTGAAGCATGTGTCTAATCTGCATGTCGATTTTATATTTTTTGGATGTTGGTGTAGTTGTGTTTGTCCTGACGAAGAGACGGGTTACGTCTCGAAACCGGTTGACAGAAAAGTCGGTGAGTGGTTTTATAAAAAAAAAAATTAACATAATATTAGAATGATACTATTTTACTATCTACACATTTTTTATTCAAACGCATTCAGTGATAATCCTGATGGGAAATCAGTGACAATACAAGACTTTAAAATATTGTAACGTCTTGAATCAATTTCAATAAACTTTAAAATGTTATACATACCTATTAGCTGTTAAATTCCGTACCTACTACACAAAAAAAAACTCGAATGGCGTAGAATCAAACAACTAGACAGAAATCCTCAATACAGGGTGTAACAAAACTCGATGTACAAGCGGGAAACCAGTAAATCTAATAAAATAATATTTGTAGTCGATTTTGTAGAATTTTTTTTTTTTATTTGACCCCAAGTTTTCGAGAAAATTGAGTACGAAGTTGATTTTTTTTTTGCAAATTGTTATCAAATATAATGTATTTAGTCAAACTAATACTATCCATAAAGAAAACAAAATTAAAGACGCGTTTTAATAAGAATATGAGTCATTTTACTTAATCTGCCATACTTATGAAAACATTTGTGAGAAGAAAAAAAAAATTCTAGCTCAGATTAAAAAGTCATTACACAATCGTTTCCAAATACGATCTAGATTCACCAGTTCGGGTCGTACTACGAGTTTTGTTACACCCTGTATATCAACGTGTGAATACAGGTCGGTACGAGGTCGATATAAGCGTTTATCGACGAAAATCCATTTAAAAAAACCTCGATAAACACTTGCATCCAACTCGTAACGATCTGCATCTACATATCGATATATTAGTGTTCTCTGCACTGGACCCTTGTGATTTTTAAAATTTTATTTTATTTTAAAAGAAACATTTGAGCTCTTATGATATACTCAAATATTTCAATTTCCGGCTGCTTTCAAATAGTCGGAAATAACTGTGCCAGAAAGCAGGAAGCAAGTTGTGTTGAAGTGGGATTCGAACCTAGAGATTCTAATCCTGAATCCCCGAATCTACCACTAGACCACAACCCGATTCAAATTAATTTACATATAATATTTATGTCTTTTAAGGTAATAAATAGAAGACTTTTTTTTTAAATGCGGAAATTTGTATTAAAATTTATTATATTATTCTACATTAAGAATAACAGCGAAATTTTATCATTTAAACATTACATGAAAAGTTAAGTTAACTCCTAACTATAAATCTGTCGATTTTCACGTTATAAACATTTTTCATATTAATTAGTTACCTACTATAGAGAAAGACGTTACCACGAGCATTATTCTAGGTCAGTCATTATCTGCACTATTCTGCAGCGTTATTTTCATAATTATTACAAGTAAGTCAAACCAACAGGCATGGTAATACATTATATAATGCAGTCCTACTCACATCTCTCTCTCTTTCTCTCTCTACTGCCGGGGTAAGAAGAAAAGTGACAGTATGGTAGTATGACGCATGTAAAAATAATAATTTATTACACCTCACTATGCTTAGTTAAGTGGGTACGTCTATTTTCCAGAAACCTCCGACCAATAAACCTGTATCAATGAAAAAAACTTTTGGTTGTATGTAAAGTCGGTTTACGGACGATAATTTTACGTGAAAACGTCATAAGAAAACATTGATGAAAAATAGCATACTTTTATGAATTGAATTAAATTATTATTACTCCATTCTTCCAGCTTCTCAGCCGTTTTTTAAGTTCTGTTTAAATAGTTTGTTCACTATATATTCGTTCCCATAATAGGTAAAAGGTCAAATCGATACCTAGTGCGTTTAGCCGCGTGACGTGAATGACAGTTTTTCCCCATTTCCAAACTAATTTTAGACTATTTTTATGACATGCCAGATTAATGATATAACTGATGGCAATGTATCGCGATAGGCTTTCTTTGGAAGTACAATATCATGCGTCCAAAGAACGTGAAATGACTTATCTACATGTATTGGGTACTTGTCTATACGATATACTGCATTGTCAGTAATACACTGTATATTAATTTGTCTTTTTACAATTTGTTGTAAAATGTCATTTATTTAGTAAAATTAATAATATCCATAAAGAAAACAAACTTAATACCCGCATTTTAAGAAGAATTCGAGCAATTTTCCTAAATCTGCGGTACTTATAAAAGCTTTTCAAGAAAAAAAAATTTTTTCAAGGTCAGATTCAAAAGTCATATTACACATTCGACTCCAAATATGATGTAGATTCACCAGTTTTCGGGTTTTATTACGAGTCTTGTTACACCATGTATTTAGCAGGTACTTTATTTTAAATTTCATGGATAGCATGTAATTTTTATCAAAATTATATTAAAAACTTAAGTGGGAAAATATTGCTACTTTGCAAAAGGCTGTCTTTAAATACTTTTTCTTGAAAAAAAAATGTACAACGTAAAGCTTAAAAACTAATATAATTAATAAATAACAATGATCACCCTTTCCCGGGAAATTTAAAATTAATGTGTAATCTTGTACATTCCGAAAGTATTGTTAACCTGAAACTTTTAATAAAACTCTTAGGTACTGCGTTTTACTTAATTCAGTAATTTTACAGATAGATGGTGGTTGGCCATTATTGATAGTCTCTGGTAATAGGTAGTTCGAATTCCTTCCGAAATTTATTCCCTACCTTCACCCATTTCCAATCCGTTTTGTCACCTATTTTACAACTCCAATTTAGTCTCGAAAACCCGCTCAGCGCAGCAACATTACCTCGAACTCGTCATCATCCGTTCTCCCTGTGAAATCCAAGACCTGTTCTTCCCTCGTTCATTTCCATCAAAATCCCCTCGTGATACTCGCTCCATCTCTAAGCTTTTCAGAAACCAATTCCCGAAACCCCCCTCGGTGAAAGAAAGTAAAAGTGTGCTGCTGCCCCTCGTTTTGTGTCCCGCCACGCCAGTTCGGCGTGGTGTTTCCAGAGTATTCCAGGATACTTCGCCCTTCCTGGTGGTCCTTCGTCGTCATTTCCCGCCCTTGTTGAGTCCAGCTCTGGTAAGTCCTTTTTCCATTTTCCGATCCTCGTTCGGACGAAGTTACCAGAGAGTTCTCGTCGTGGCGGATCCAGATGGTTATGTATTTATTCTATACTACTATTTTAAAATACAACATTATACAGCTAGTAAAAACATTTTTTTTAAACTTATAAAAGTTATTAGTAAAGCACTTATAGTGTTTTGTCAAGACGCGGCAATGTAGGTAGGTACATTCATTCCTCCGAGTAAAGAACGTTAGAACCATGTGCGGCATCTGATCACGTTGCATTTCCACGTGTTTTCCAAGCCGGTAATACTATCGTGTTGCGCCACAAGAGCATAAGACATGCGCACAACTTACGTAGAATTCTCGACAAACTCCCGAGACTTGAATTCATTAATATTATTTATCACTTTATCGCCCCAAGCAAGAGTGTCTAGTCGCACTGTCGAACGGCTTGATAAAAGTATATTCAATAGTTTACATTGATTAGGTCAATTTACTGATTAGTTAAATTCGTGATCTATTTAACCGGACTTACGTGCGAAAACTTTTTCGTGCGGTGTGATGGTGTTATACATTTAAAAAAGGTAAGGTCAACTTAATTCTTATGTACGAAAATGTAATATGTTTAAAAGTTTACCGACAAAATAGTATGTAACATACCAACTGTTTTTAACTGCCATATGCACTGCACTGCAGCTTCAGCCCCTAAATGTTAGGGTTATTATTCAAATTTATTATTTTCATTTAAACCATCATGATTATTTGAAATTTAAAAGATTTTAATGTGAAAACATGTTTTCTGGGACCCGATAATAAAGAAACGGTTATTAGATTTATCCTCAGGGCATACGATAAAATAATTCTAGATTATTCGTAAAAAGTTTTAAATAAGTAAATATTATGCCCAACGGTGTCAATATGAAATATTTATTTAAATATAAAAAATATTTCACACGTGATACCTTGGACAGGCACTGAAGCGTAAGACTGATCCTCTTTCATCAAGTATTAGGTACTTCTATTTTATACCTACCTACGCATAATAAACTGGTTACTGGTCATCGTTCTTCTCACCGCAGATAACAAACAATAAAAGGAAACATTCAATTAATTATTCTCAAATAGAACATTCGAGACATTATGTGTATAAAGTGTGTATGGCTTCTTTATAACTACGGATGTGCTATTAGATATAGGGTATAGTTAGGTACCTAAAACATTGACCCCGTTTTAAGTCAATTCATGCTATAACTTGTAATTTTTATTATACTGTCCCAGGACAGAGATCATCAATATATCTACAATCTACTTGTATACATATACGTATAGGTCGGGTACGATCGACGTCCATACAAGCGTTTATCGATCATGTATCGACGAAAATCCAGAAAATCATCGAAACAAAGTCGATAAACACTTGTATCGACCTCGTACCAACTTGTATCTACAAGTAGTATTTAACCCATAATTTATTTATTTATTGAAATATTGTACAAAATATAATACAAAAATATATCCGTTCTCATAATCTCAAATAATATTATTTCAATTTTGTGACTACTTTCAATTGGTCAAACGCGTGCCAAAAATAGCCCGGTAAAATTGGCAAATAATGAAACCATGCGTTTTTAGGGGATTTTTAATGTTTCGAAGTAGATAAAATCCAATATAAATGCATAGTTTTTTGTGTATTAATTATACATAATTGTCAACCTACATATAATTGTGTACCAAAGATTACTCAATAAAAAAAATACCTCAGATACATTTTCACAATTATTAAAAACACTTATTACTTGCCTAATCATTTAAAAAAATACTTAAGTAATGAAAATGTTTTAATACTGTTATAATATATGCAACTTATAAAATACCTATACTATACATATATGTAGATATAAAAAATGTTTTTACACGTTCTAGCGTACATTTATATGGATGTTAATATAAATTTTGTTTTTTTTAATGTATGTTTGTTTACGCATAGCCTTTCTTATCACTGTTCTATTACATAAATTTAATTAAACAGGCTTTGATTATACTTTCACAATATTTCAATGACAATATGGCTACCAGTTGTCTTTATTCAAAAGTTATAGCGGCGGCAAAACATGATTACGTAGAAAGCCATATCGAAAAATCCTCTAATAAAATCATCCAACAAAACATCTAATAAAATAAAAGCCCACTTAAAAATACATATTTTAGCCTATAGTGTGTACAAGTGTACATAGGTACCTTTAAATAATAGACAACAAATTGTAACATTACAATAAGTATAATAACACAATATATTTTTATAAAAAATGGTCCAGTTCCCCGTTACGTATGTTTGTATTATGTAGATTTTTTTCAAAGCATGTGCTCTCTGGCCCAGTACAAATTTGTACTATGCCAGAAGGCACAATAAATGAATAAATAATACTGCCTAGTCACGTACCATCACGATCACCTGTTTTTTTTCCATTCACCTTACAATCTTCTTATATAAGAGCAAAAGAGAAGGTTAATTATATAGGTTACTATTCAATTACTGTGCAAGTGTATCAAAGATTGATGCAACTTGATGTTTTATCGGAAAATCTAATTATTGTTATGTAAGTTTTAAATCTTAACTTTAAATGAAATATTTCCCGCGTTCAATGACATTTCGTCGGCTACACGAGAAAATGGTGTAACTCTAGAAATATGAAATGAAACAATTTTGTTACCATTTGGTAGATTTCGACCAAAGCTTTTTATAGTAAAAAGGATTTAATTTTTTTTATAGTAAAAAGGATTTAACCAGTCAAGCGCTGTAAAAAATTGTTAATTCTGTTCTCAGATTTGTAATTTTAAGATTCTGTTTACACGAGGGATATGCGGGAGCATTATTGACTTATCTTCAGTTGCCTATTTAGTTTATTGCTTTGTTGTTATTACAAGGAACTGCATATTATCAGAATTTTTCTATTATGGTACGTGTGTGAATTGTGGTGGAAGAGTTGGGAAATAGGTTCTGAATATTTAAGCGCAGGAGACAAGTTAATAGTTTTAAAAGCAATAAACGCAGCTTACCTAATAGGTACTTTGTCTAGGATAAATAACTATCTACTGTTTGACCGACTATTTGAAAGCAGCCCGAAATTGAAATATTTGAGTATATCATAAGAGCTCAAATGTTTCATTTTAAATTTAAAAAAAAAAAAAAAAAAAACTGTTCATATCTATAAAAGGAAAACTGCACAACCCTTTAAGGTAAGAAATTAGCGGTTTGGCGACTCTGATAGTACCTACTTACTACTTAATTACTAACAAGATGAATACAGAAAAGTTGTGGCTAATCATTCAATATAAAAAATAACTTATTATGAACTCTCTGATAGATATTTGTTACACCAACTAATTATATATCTTGGATTGACACTGAATCATAAGGCTGATAAATTGATCAGGATACACTTATGCTTTATGCACCATTTGCTGCTAATAATGGAATGATTGAATGAAAACAATGTATGATTTTATCAACCATGCAATTTAACTTTGTAAAATCTTATTTGATAACGCCACCCTGATCGGACACTTTATACGGGACAGAAAACTGTACAGTTTCTTGTCCAGTTTGCAAACTGGATGGAATATTGTATGGTATGCGCGACGTTTGACGTTTTAATACGTTTCATAATGTTTTTTGTGTAAACGTTTAAGTAGATATTGATACACTGAATGCTTTTAAAAGCGTAAAAAAAAATCATATGTTTACATTATTGGTTATAGTATCTTTTGACAGACATCAGTTACAGTTTTCAGTCCCTTGTAAAGTGCGCATTGGCATAAACAAACATCGAGATCGAATTCATCGCTTTGCGTAAAAAATTATTGCCAGTGAAGAAATGAACATAGGCAATGATTTTTTATCGATCTCGATCTTGGTCTTTGTTTATGCTAAGCACCCTGATACGTGATGTATCGACACGTGAACAAGTGACCTACACCCGTGACAAGGGAGTTTTTTTTTTAACTTATTGTATTTCTACTTTTTATTTTACATAACATTCACCTAATGAATTATTCAATCCCTAATTTTCTTTTCAAGAAACAAAATTCCAGTAGCACAATGGTCAAGTTTTGATGAAACATTAAAACTTTTTGATTGAGTTAATGAAATTTGAGACATTGAGTCAACAAGACATGAGCCTTGTTTGGTAACAGACTTTTTTATTTTATATACACAACAAAAATTTAGCATAAATATAATGATTCTACCGAAAAACTTTTCTTATAAAAACTCATTATCTCGATATTCATTTTAAAGCAGGTCAACAAAACAGTGAAACCCCTTAAAAATATTACCTACATACAATAATATTAATTTAAAACACGTATTTTATTAGTACCTCCCGATAAATGAATTTTAAAAAGACATTTAAATTTTATTATTTATTAATTAACATTTTCACGGATTTCATACAAAAAAGTAGCGAATGAGTATGAATCTCCCGATTTCTTCCGATTTAGAGAATTTTTAGGTTTGGAACACTGGTCGTAACTGCTGCCAGAAGTGGACATCTCACTGGACCCCACCCCCACACTCCTCCTATCCTACTTTTTCCTTCTTCATTTATTTGTTTTTATTTTCATTATTCAAAACAATATCATAATTGTAATTCTCATCTATCTTTCTTAATTCTATAATTCTAATTTTAGTAAGAGATATCTCTACTTGAATTAAGAGATAACAATCAACCTTTTGTCTTTATTTTCATCTAATTAGGTACATGGACCTAATAGAATATTATTTTTATTTAAACCATGATGATAAACATCAATTTCAATTATAATATTTTATCATGATAATTAGCAAATTCGCTCCTCAATTTAATTTGTAAGCGTAATATAAGTTACGTAACATTTTCCCTATTCGAGAAGTAATTTTTGAAAACGCAAATCGTCACGTTTATATAGCAACTGTTATCAATTCAAAAACGTGTCATAAAACACGTTTCAGGCACGTTACGGTAGATTGTGATCGGTAGCAATGGTGTTTGTTTGGTGTAAAGTTTTCAGGTAACCATGAAAAATAAATCAAAGAACAAAACTATTACTCCTATTATTCCCCTATCCGCACCTATTGGTGCATAGCGCATTGCATTGAAATACCAAATAGTGTTACAAATTATCAAGATACATTGCACTTGGTGTATCAAAAAACAAAATACTCCTTTTTTTCTCACTTTAACTTTCTCGACTTGTAAAACCTTCCTGTTTCATTCTAACATTTTAACTTTGGAGGACAATTCGGCATCACGCGTCGGTCACGTGGCCTTACACGGAGTTTACTCTATTTTCGTAGGTCACTGAGAAAAATTTCGCCTTTAGGCACTTCACATTGGCACCATATATGTACAGGCGCGAACGCATTAAAAAAAGAAGAAACAATATTATCGTTATCATTATCTAATACTTATATTATTGAAGTTGTAACCTATTGGAGTCTTTTTATAAGTATTTTTCTTTGTTACCCTTAACCTTGAAAGCGCTTCTTCAGTTCCATTTTCATTTAATGTGGCAACGAATCGCCTTTTCTAAATAATTAAAAACTTAACAATATCACGGATACCCAAAAGAAACTGAACTAGTGTGGGTGTTGGATCTTGAAGAACAAGGTTGCTTTTAACTACTTGAAATTTATGGACATCGAATTTGATGTGACTGTTGTAATTTGTGACAAGTGGGTAGCTAGTTCTTCCACCACGGACAACTTCCCCAGAAAAATTGTAATGACCACTATGCCCCACACCCACCCACCCTCCTCTATTTTATGTCTACACTCGAATCTAGCCCCACAGTGCAACTTATTTTTAATTTCCTGGAACGAAAGAGACATATAAAAACTAGATTTTTTTTAAGTTGCTGGGATTAAAGAAAAACGACGGAGGCTGCTGTCAAGCATCACGACGGAAGACTATTTGTTGTATTAATAGAAATAGATATATAGATATTTGACGAGTCACTAGTGCGTCAGCTCCAAAAGGTACCGATTTTAAAGCGATTTTAAGTTTTTAATAAAAAACATACCGAAATAAATTCAACTTATTTTCTTACAAAGAAAAATACGAATTCGGTTTCTTTTGGGTACCTCGCAAGCCTAGCCCAACACTCCATCCACACGTTTGAGCTTGTCGGGGATTGCCAAGGGAGTGGTTCCGCCTTAAGATATTAAAGTTTTTTTTGTAATTAATAATATTATATAAGGTTGACGCGGGTTGGAGACAAGATCGACTAGGGAAATATGTAATCAGTCCGCCGCTGTAGATGTGTATACAGACACGTAGTCACATAAACAATTTACGCGTCAGGTCGGCTTCTATCCTTTTGATGGTCACCTAACCCCGCATCACGTTACATGACCATGTGACCATTTCTCCACGACTTGATTCCTATTCTCAAGTACAAGCCGCTTAGGCTTAGTAAAAATAATATTCTTTTATCCATACTACTACTATTTATAGTATCATGGTCGAAAAAAACTGAAATGAATTTTAAATAAGACATAAATTATAGATTTGGGTAAATAACAAACTTTTTTACTTAAGTTTTATTTTAATGAAGAATTAACCGTTGTAATTAACAAGCCACCTTAACATTAAAAAAAACATTTTAAAACTGGTATCATTTGTCGATCATGTACATCAATAGTTAAATCAGTAGTACACATTCATGATTCCAACGAGGTAGAATTATTAATTATTAACGTCATAAATGTGATATATTTTTAAGACACTTATTGGTGATGCCTGCCCTGGAAGATAGATACGTTTTTATGTATTTCAAAAAATATATATGTAAACAAGTATATTTAATAACTAATAATTTGTTATTTTCGGAAATCTGATTTTTTTTGTATCTATGTGTAATAGACAATTATCAAGAATATAGGTATTATAAGCTCATAAATTAAAATTAAAATGGTTTGAAAAAAAATAAAGGCTATGAATGAAAAAACGCGTTATTTATTGTTTTTTTTTTTTGAAGTGATGAAAAATTATTAAAAAAAAACAACTTCTTTACGCATAGAGTAAATACCTTGTATAAAAATCTCATATATCCTTACTATTGATAACACTGTCTATTGGTTGTTAATTCCCAGGTGAAATACTAATATTTTCATAATTAAGCGTTATCTACACTTCAAACACACGAAGTGACGCAAAAAAAAAGGCTCATGTTTTTAACTAAAAACCACAACGTGACAATAAACACTAGTTCTATGTAACTCGATTACTCCTATCTAGAAGAAAAATTGTTAAAATGTATATACTATTGTATATACATAAAACATAAATTTGTATTTATTTGCCTACTCTCAAACAGACGGAAAACTGTGACGGTTTTAAAAAAAAGTAAAATAAAAAAGATCTCTTATCTTCTCTTGTCAGAACGTTTTCATCTTAAGAATTATTTCCGGTCGTAAGGCAGTACCCTATTTACAGTCCGAAATAAAGATTTCCCTCCTGAAAAATGCAAATCTCCGTTACGTTCCACGGTGAAAGCTTGCATCACGTTATTATGTGAACTCCATACTAGAGCAAAAATAAAACTGTACTTTAATCTTATTAGAGAGTATAGTAGGCGTTTAAAAAAATAGATTTGTAAAAATACCATTTTATAGTATTTATGTTTTATGTAAACTTTTTTTTTTCTGAATAAATAAGAAAAAAGTGGCGGAATACTAAAATTTTACCAATCTACCCCACTCGATAATCATAAAACCTTCTCTTTCTTATGCAGTAGGTACGATTAAAAAGAAAACCGGGTTGTGGTCTAGTAATGTTAATAGATTCGAGGACTACCTGGATTAGTATTACGATTCATTTTCCTTCGATAAATGTAAGCGGCATCCACCTCAGTTTATTTCCTCCCCATATTATCGCTACAGTTCAACTTCCTTGTGGCGTTCTGTAGTCGCAGAGAAGTGTGTTTCTTGCAACGAGATCAGAACTTCGAGAATATATATTGCCAATCGTAATTGTAGAGTGAATAACACTAATACTTTTTAAATACAATGTATTCAAGGCAGATGACAATAGTATAGTATTGCTGAAAATTTTCGTAAATAATGATAATGCTTATAGACCTAACTACCACGTTACCAGTATAAGGACCATTGTCTAATTGTTTAACTTATGGAAAAAATTACGTAATGAGAATCAAAACAAACTATCATCATATTTATTTATTTATTGCAGTAGATTTAACAATGCAGTGTCCTATGTATCATTAGGTACAGATAAAGTAAAGGAAATAAAGCACTAAATTATTTTTAAAAAAGACTAAAATTTTTGGGAAACTGTCGAGGTTAATGGAAAAGTGCTGGGGGAGGGTTGAGATCATTATAATCTTAAGGAAAAATCCTCATTATTTTTTGTTTCATATGAACCCAAGAAATACATTTTTTGTACCTTTCGAATTGTATACACGCTTAACGGTATAACAGGAATACAGGAAAATTTCGTATATTTATTGGGAAAAATTATGTTAAAAGGAAAGTTTGTTTGTTTTGTTTCAGTTAAAAAAATGGATTTGATTATCATGAACCCTCAAGTCCATGTACATTCGGCCTCCCTCGGATAACGTGGAAGGTGATACCTACCACATCAATGATGATTGCTTGTGTAAGTTTAAAGAGCACTTTAATAAGTTTATTATACTTACGTCGATGACAAGAATATTGATTAATTTTTTTTATTATTTATTTGCAGCGTCGCTTGAAGAGATTCTACGTAAACTAACCGCTGAAGATAGAACGCTTAGATCGTTTCGTAGAGCTGTTGGATTCGGACAAAATGTCAAAAAAGATCTCGTTCCGATCCTTATACATGTTAAAGACAACCCTAAAATTATAGAAACCACAATAAAAATTCTAGTCAATCTTACTATTCCAGTGGAATGTCTACTTTCCATCGATGATCTCTCTAGAAACAACATAGGTCGTCACACCATCTATGAACTCAACAATCTTCTGATATCCAGTAAACAAGCCTTTACTGATGACAGAGCTACGCAAGCCATTTTGAAATATATCCAACACATATGCGATGTGGAGTCTAAGATGCCACCAGCACAAGTGCAAAATATCAACAACAGTTTATTCCTACTACGTAATATCCTACATATCCCAGTTTCCCAGAATCCTGTAGGAAATTCTGTAACGAATGAATCTTCACCAAACCAAATACTTTGGAACTTATTTACTCAAAGTATAGACAAGATTCTACTATTCCTTATTGCTAGCAATCAAGGGGTGAGTATCCTCTTTTTGTTTAAAAGCACATTTCATTTCTTGATACTAAAAACAAAAAGTTATTACTATTTCTGTATTTATTTTCCATCATCAGCCAAACTGGAGTGTCACCATGGTTCAGCTGATAGCTCTGACTTACAAAGATCAACACATAGGAACACTCCAAAAACTCCTAAACATTTGGTTTGAATCATCTTTATCAGAATCCTCTGACGACGATGAAAGTAATACATCTCCACCGGAACAAGGTACTAGTAACTAGTAGATCTTTCTGAAGATAAAGGAAATCTTTTTTTGTTTTCCTGTGCGTTTCTCTAAATTCCGTTGTTTTTCCGTTTAGGAAGTGACGATTCCACGCCAGTCGTAACATCTGAGAATGCTTCCGATTCGTCTGATACAGGAGGAAGCGGAAATGTAACCAAACTGAAAATAAGGCAGCCACTACCGGCAAGGATACCTTCCACCAGATATCAGATATGCCCAAGTCTCCATGGTCTTCCCATGGAATACACCAAGCACAACATACACAGATAAAATCGCATAAAAAAAGCGATAGCGATTTACACAAATTTCTGAAAACAAAGGCAGGAACTAATTCTTAATAAATTATCTTTCTTTTTGATAAAAAGTGAATCAAAAAACAAAGTGATTTTTATTTTATTTAAAAAAAAAATACAATGATTTACAAAGTTTAATGGTGATAATATAAATAAAATTATCTTTCCGCTGGTAATGTAATTTAATGTATATTTTTAATTATTATACATTTAGATTGCAAACGAGTTAAAAGGTACCCACTTTTTTAAAACCCTGCTTATATTCGGAGATACCTACGATCTACTAATGCATGTAGACGTTTGTATCAATTATTACATAAATATAGGTAAATATAGTTTCTTACATAATTTGCACATGCACATAATATTCACGTGCTCGTATACACGCATAAATTCAATTTCAATATAAGCTATTAATTACCCAGTATCGTTTTCTATATTTTATTTTTGATATTGAACGTATTTTTTAATTACTTTTGATACACATCTAAATATATAAATAATTTATGTTTCAGAATTCGAGTGTAAAAAGAGACAGCAAGTCCACTATCTCGGAAATATCCGACTGTGGTTACGTGACCCAACTGGATACTCAGGAATCCATATCTACCTCCAGCAATGAAGATGATGCCCCTCACCAGAAGCCAATTCACCACAAGCCAATTCACCAGAAGCCAATTCACCAGAAACCAGCTCATCAAAAACCCCACGGATCAATACAAAGACATTCGTCTAAATTAAGACCTCCCCTTACGGTACAAGAAAATAAAGAAAAACGGAGAAAAAAGCTTGTAAAACGAAGTAAAACTAGCATGTTAGTTATGTTACCAACAATACGAATTTTAAAATCCCTTCAAATTTCTATAAATGTAAGCAATAATACGAATGTGTACAAATTTCTTTTCAGAATCAATATGAAAGGTCTCGCTCTACATACTGCCACAGATGAAGATATTGCTAACGTACTAAAAGAGTTCACTGTTGATTTCCTACTCAAAGGATATGGCTCCTTAGTACAATCGTTACACACTCAACTTTTATTCGATCACCACCTCCAAATAGACACTTCGCATTTCTTCTGGCTTGTGACGTATTTCCTTAAGTTTGCTTGCCAACTAGAGCTGGATCATGAACACGTAGAGAAAATATTTACGTTTGAAATAATTTCATATCTTGCATACGAAGGAGTAAAACTGTGTGAACAGATTCAATTATTATCTAAAACTGAAAGTTTTGAATTAAAGCCCAGTTTGCGGCGAATACATTTGGTAATTACCTACACATCTTAAAATAATATATTTTTAAAATTAAATATGAATTATTAATATTATAAATATATTTTTTTATATTTCACAGGTGGTAACGGCTATAAGAGAGTTCATACAAACGGTCAATGCATATAGAACAAAACAATATCTCACCTAAACGAAGACAACAGAACTCAAATGTCTAAACTAGAATCTCAAATCTGTTCTTCTAGTGAACTGCGATGCTTATTCGTTTTATTGATTAGACATTTTCAACCAGAAATTCATAGCAAACAATATCTCCAGGTAAACATTAAATTAACCTGTTAGTGATCGTTTAGCCTCAAACCAAATAGCAAGTTTACAGTAATTTTGTATTTCTTCAGGATTTGATTGTAACAAACCACATTTTGTTACTGTTCATGGATAATGGAATGAGACAGCCTGATTTACCACCCACCAACATGGTAGATCACATAAGACAGTACGTGAAAAACTATTTTAATTCAATTATTATTGTTCTGTTATGAGTTATGAGCAGTCAAATGGGACTTAAACTGATTTTCACTTTCTTTGCAGATTCGCTACAGTTGAAGTGATGCACCAATACGGTTTACTTCTCGCTGACTTTAAAGTAATGGAGAGTTCGTTAATGACTGTATATTCACCATGATGCACCATGTGGGAGGCGACCTGAATAGTATCAAAACTCTGTTCCAACCAAATATTCTCCAAATATTCTCTCTCATTTGGGAATCAGACTTTGAAATATGCGATGTAAATATTCAATCGAAAATTTATTTTTATAAGGCATTATACGTAAGTGTAAACACTTCAGCTAATCTAATGGATTCATATTTTTAGGATTGGTCCGATTTAGTGGATTACGTCATAAACCAATTTATGAAAACTCCTAGACCTGTTGTTCCTGGTACTACTGAATCTCGAGCTTTTGAAAAACAGTCACTCGATATCAATATGGAAGAACCCCAAAGGTACCTGAACTGTATTTATGTTTTACTGCAATTTAAAAATGTATTTTTATTAATAAAAACGTAAATGTTTTGGAAAAATATATCTAATACTTGTGTTTGTTTTATATTTGTTTAGCTGGACACAAGAAGAAAAAGACAAACTCCACTGGTTCTACATGCAGAGCAACAAAGATTCCAATTTGATTTCAAGTATATCCTCTCTATTTAAAGAAACTGGAACTAGCAAATCTGATCAATCTGTTATCGAACAATTATACGAGCAGCAAGTCATTTCTCGAGAGTTCTTTTTTAAAACTACAAGGTTTTGAGGAAGGTGACAAAGTTACTCCGAACCCCAATAAAGAGACTAGCGTGAAAAAGGACGATATCGAATACTTGAAGGATGAGTTAATCAAACAGAATATGGATAAAGCATTGCAATGGCTTCAAAGAGAATTGCTTGAAGTATGTTACGCTAAAATTAGTATGAACGGTAAAACTAAAGCAGAAAACATACGTATTCACAGTAATCTGAACCACGTCATTGAGCCAATTCCATTTCATTATATATGTAGGTAGAAACAATATATATATATTAAAATTAAGTGATTAATTTTTTTAAAGATTTGAAGTGAGATATTTTTTTTGTTTTAGTGCTGAACCAGTCAATTCCAATAGTTCCCTGGAACAACGAGCAGGCCACATCCATTCACAATCAAACCTTCCTTCATTTACTACATCGCCTCGGCTTCCATCTCCCAGTAGATTCTGGAAAACTTTTCGTTCGCATCCCAAACTTTTGGACAGTCGATGTCCTTTTACACATATCTGGGCGCCTTGGTCCAATTAGTCCAGGTAAATATTTTACTGCTATTTTTTTCCTAAATGCATAGGTACGTCTGCGGTCCTTTGTTCTTAATTTAATAATTTGTTGTATTATTTTAGCTTCTCTGAAATTTTCACTTAATGACGTTCATGGGTCTGAGAACAAAGAGCCAGAATCTATGGACCATTCGCAGACAGATGACCATTCTTATGTCAGTGTTCCCGAACTTTGCAAAATGGACTCAGAAACGCATCCGAACGATAACTTGTTCCGCATACACCGTAATAAGCAAATCAACTCTGTAGTTCAGTTTACGCCACTGTAAGTTTTCAACTTTTCATATCGCTACAAAGAAAAATCCTTTCAATTATTATATGAAATTTGTTTTATGTTTCAGGCCTTCGACAAGTTTCCCTATGGACAATTCTGAAAATATTGAAGCTCCGCACAACTGGCTGAATTTGATCATGAAAACCAAACCCACATGTCGAAAACAGAAAAAGTAAGTGTCCTTTTCCGTCTATATTTCAGTTTCTTTTTAACAGAATACTTTCATTTATCCCCGAAAGTACATACCTACTTCCCGCGTGTTGATAAAATTAGAAACCTTCGTTTAAATATAAAGTTTGACTGTTACAATTTGTTTTTTATAGAAATACTACACTAAAACTTCACTGCCCCCCAGTTGTATTAAAAAATCCGAAGAGCAGTAATTATAAGGAGAGATGTTCTAAACGGAAGGTGCTCCGTAAAACTGCTTCAAAGATAAAACGTATTTATAAAAAATAGGATACGAAATATTCAATCCATTTTTTGCTTAATAACCACACTAAAAACAATCGATTTTATGTCTACAGTACTTATCTAATAATAACATATTTATAACTATTACTCTAAAGCGAACTGTAGTAATAATACCGAATAAACAATAATCTTCGTAAAATTATAAGATATTTAATTCAATTATAATTAAACTATTTATCAGCATTAATTGTATAAAATTAAGCTAAACACATTCGTAGGTATAATGTTGTATTAGCAACGCTGCAAATTAAAATATAAAATAAAAAATCAAGTTATCGATTACCTACAGTAAAAAGTGCAATCAAACTTAAAAAGGAGGGTATTATACGAGTACATACCTACGAGTACATCATTGCGTTGCGTCATTCTGAAACGTCATTCTAAAATTCTGAAATGTTTTCTGTGAAAACAGGAAAAGAGTGATCCTAATAATTCAACGTTTACATTATATTAAATTATATCTACGTGTAAAAAAAATTTATCAATTTTTTGGAAAATAAATTTTAAAATAAATTATTAAATAAATATAAAATGCAATATCTACGAAGCTAATAAGTTTTATGCGAGCTTTAAGTATAATACGCACTATTACTACTACTTTTCCTTATCCGCACCCAATGGTGCATAGGGCACTGCATCGGTAAACCAAGTGCAGCGTATCTTGATCATTTTATTACATGAAGGTAAGATGATCAGTCATACGCTTCAGTACCAGTACAAGGTATCACACATGAAATATTGATACGCACATCGAAATAATATTTACGTGTTTAATCGTTGTCTAAGTTCAAAGGCCTATAAATCGTAAATGGCCACTAAGAGATTAGGGTTTAAAAATTAATTTGAACCATATTGTTTCAGAATATGTGAGACAGCATCTGTAACATCAGACTTAACACGGATGTATGTGAGTGATGAAGATGACGGGCTGTAGAACTTTACTGTATGCCCTAGTCCTATGTCATAGTCGTTAGCGTATAATGTTGTGTTTGATGTTGTAATTTTAGTATTTGCCTACATTTATAATATAGCGAAAAATAAAACCATAAGAAGTTTATGTGTAAAACAAACCTTGCTTTTTTATTCATATTTCCCGATACCTCACTTTTTTTTCAGCCTTGAATGATAAAATTATATTCTTACAGTATCTTTGTCTTCTTCCTACAAACAATAATGATCCATAAAAATAGTCACTTATATTCCAATTTACATTTTAGGTACAAACAAGAGCAACTCGTTCAAATCTACAAAAAAAGTCAAAGTATATCCTGAAAATACTGAATAAATAAATTACACACGTATTATGCAGGTATCCGGTCAAGGTGTAAGCCGGGTATTAAATTAATAACTCCGAACTGGTATATAAATTATAGTACCTACTGGAAACACCCAAGATTGAGAAAAATATTTTTTTATTAGGTACTTACTTATCATTTACAGACTTATCACTCATCACCAACGTTTTATAACATTTAATATCTTACTTATTATGTACCTATAAATACAAGTAATAATGTACTAGGGCCCAATTTCTAATTTCTATTCATAAATTCGACATCTTTTTTAGAGAAAAATTTCGTCAAGAGATGTCACTAATAATTTAAAAAATTCACCTTAATTCACCAATATTTTTGGAACGTAGATTTTTTCGTACCTACGTGCCTGTCCTACAGAATTTCCACGGCCTTTTGCGGAAAAACAAATTAAATCAATTTGAAATACCTATATTTTATATTGACATTACTTGGTGGAATTCTATGATGATTTTTTTAAATAATAATAAAACTGGAAGTGTTTATTTAACTTTTATTAAAAATTTCAAATAATAATATTCAAACATTCACTAAATAAGACTAGATCTTGTCTTGAGATTGTCCATAATTTTGTCCTAGTTTAATACGTACCTACCCTTCCTCGAACTTTTTTTCATGTAGGTACTTATGTAATATGTAATTATGTACATCCTAACTGCTCAATTTTTTGCAGGAACAAGTACTAAAATAAATATATATACTTACAAACAATATAATACATATTAATAAATAAAATAATCTTATGATATTTGCACATATTTCAATTTGCAAATACTATTTCCAATTAAACCTAAGCGGCTTGTGCTTGAAAATAGGAATCGAGTCGTGTCGAAGTGGGGATTCGAACCGACGATCTCTGGACTCAGAGACCGCGACGCTTCTACTGGGCCACCACCCGTTCATGTATGTATGTTATGTATTTATTTATACATATTATATTGTTTGCCACATACATACCCCATCAAATTAATATTTTACTAGTGGTGGTAGTATGAATATTTTTGTTCATCTTGAAAAAACTTGTTCCTGCAAAAAATAGAGCAGTTCGGTTGCATAACGCTATTTACTATTATTGGGCAACATAGGTTGCCTAATAAAAGTCTCGATTTTCTCTTCTTAATGTGTGTGACTTCTTAGGCTTCAGCTGATTAACTAAACCCGTAACTCACCCAGTTTGGTGACTTTCTCTAAAATGTCTTTAAATGCAATAAAAATAGGATAAAAAAATAACATGCCGAATGCTACTGTGCAAAAAACCCAGCCTAGCTGCGGGAACAATCTAAATCTAAGCAAAACGAATAACAGAGACAATAAATTAATTATTCATCTTGAAATTCCAGTAGTGCGATACTTTTACATAACCTATGACGAATAATGCTTTTTTACGTAATCTTTGTATGATAACAAGAATGCATTCGAATACTTATTCGAGTTAAAAAACCATTTCTCTTTTTTCTATATATTCTTTATTTCTATACAGGGTGTAACAAAACTCGATGTACAACCGGAAAACCGGTATTTGGAGTCGATTTTGTGGAGTAAATTTTTTTGATTTGACCCAAAGTTTTCGAGAAAATTGAGTACGAAAATGATACTATCCATAAAGAAAACAAAATTTAAAAACGCATTTTAATAAGAGTTTTGAGCAATTTTACTTAATCTGCCATACTTATGAAAACTTCTGTGAGAAGAAAAAAAAAACATTTTTTCAAGCTCAGATTAAAAAGTCATGTAACAAAATCGTCTACAAATATGATGTAGGTTCACTGATTTCCCGCTTGTACATCGAGTTTTGTTACAACCTGTATAATACACTTTATTTTTGTACATTTATTTTATTTAGTAATTTAATAAGTATCGTAAGTCGTGTTTTGCCCTATACTTATAGCATGGATCGCGACGCTACCACAACCCACAACCCGTTCATATCTGTTGGACATTAAATAGAGGAGTAGTTACCAGTTACAATAAACATCCGTGATCAGTAGTGAGAGTGAAAGCAGTAAAGGAAGCAAATAATGACATCGCTTTGTTAAATTATGAGCAACGTTACTTTTTTACTGAAAAAAGAATCAGTGTTGTTTAATGTTGTAAATGTACACCTAACTATTTTTCGTGTTGCAACAAAGTGAATGTGTTCAGGTGCACATTATAAAGAAGAGGAGAAAGGCTTCAATAACTAAGTGCACTTTTACGTACCTACTTAATGTGTCAATCTAAGATTAACTAAAATAAACATTAGAATGATATTTTGTTATTTGTTTCTTCTAAGTTGCTCCAGGAACATATTTACCGTCCAAAACAGTAACTTTTCCCACAAAATATTGATTTGTAACAAAAATATCATCATCGTTTTCTTGAATAATTTTAATTTATCTCTTTCATATCCTTTGCAAACCTATTTTTCCACTTAATCAAAAAGATACTATGTTTAGTGCCCACACCATATACATGGTGTTACAAAACTCGTAGTACAACCCGAAAACTGGTGAATCTACATCATATTTGGACTCGAATGTGAAATATGACTTTTTAATATGAGCTTGAAAAAAAAATCTCATAAAAGCTTTCATTAGTACCGCAGATTAAGTAAAATTGCACAAATTCTTATTAAAGTGCGTTTTCTTTTCTTCGTGGATAGTATTTATTTGACCAAATAAATTATATATTTGATACTTAGCAATTATTTGCAAAAAATTATCGAAAAAAAAATTAACTTCGTACACGATTTTCTTGAAAACCATAGATCAAAACAAAAAAAATCTTCTATAAAATCGACTCCAAATATGTAGATTCACTGGTTTCCTGCTTGTACATCGAGTTTTGTTACACCATGTATAAATACCAAAGCGTCAACTAACTTATTTTACTAAAAAAATATATCTAAACACATTTATCTGATTTTACAAAATGCAAGTAACGGGTAAAACAATCAGTAATTTAAATCTCCAACCAACCAACCAACCAGACGTAATCAGGTAACTTTCCGTAATCTGATAGCGGAATTGGCTGTGTATCATTCAATATTTAATCATTAGTAATATTACCAAGTAGATAAGTATTGTATTCAATTCAATGTCAGCTGCAATAAGATATTCGATTGGCTTTCTATAAAATAGTTACAGTTCAATCCAATCCAATTCAATTTAAATAGACAGACACTACAATAGGAAACGATCAGATGTACTTTAGGTACCACGAATATCTACCAGGTCCAGAATAAACAATATTTCTTGTAGGTCGGTTATTTTATTCACATATATTATATATTATTAGAACTTCAAACTTATCAAATGTTAGAAAGGTGATTATGTGGGAAGATAGATTCGAACAAGAGTTCACTAGAAGGGGCGTTTCCATACATTTTTTTTTATATACGCTTCATAGGGTTAATTTCATAACACCACTTATTATCAAAATTCCACTGCCTAAAGACTACAGCACTTAGGCCAATACACGAAACGTATGACGTAGATGTCTAGTGATGACGTAGTGATTGATGTAGTGGGTAACTAGATACCTAGACACGGTAGTATTTTTTAAGTATGGAATGTCACTTCTCTGAAATTCTTGTTCGAAGGTAATTAGAATTTGTATATTATTTATTTCTTTATTTGTACATTCAGTGGTGTACATTGGCGGGTTTATTGCCTAGTTGTCAATTTTTTACAACCAACCAATAAAATTAAGTAGTTCAGGTATTTAACGTAGACGCAATAACGGAAAAACACTTTTCAATACATATGTACACACACATATTATCACACACAATGTCTGCCTTAGGATAGAAGGGAGGTAAAAACTGAACAACAAAATTTAAGGAAGAGTTGGTAAATGTGATTTCAGCCTTGTTTTAAAAGAAGTGACTGTTTCGGTTTCTTTTACAGCATTTAGGAGTTGATTCCATAGCCGCATGCACTGTAAAGAACTTGGTTAATATTCAATTGCCGAATTATTTAATCGTAGAAATTACCTGTTATTTTTAACCAGATATTAATTAACCTAAAACCACAAAGGCAAAGTTATAAATAAAAAACTGTTTTTATTTTCTTCTTTTAATAAAAAAAAACCTAACAAAAATAAAAAAATATGGTAGTTTCATTTAAAATTAGTCAACAAAATCAATTATAACAATATTGTACAACTTAATATACGGACTATTTAACAAACTGTTTTTTTTTTGTTTAAAATTCTTCACTCAGGTATATGAGTATGGATTGATTTATTTATTGATTCACTGCTAAGAATTTCCTAAAACCATATTGAAATTCAGATTTTTTACTCAATTAAGTGCACAAACACCGAAACAATGTTTGTATTATCACAGGGAAGAAGTTGATTGTGTTTCAGTGTCCATAAGACCCTCGCTCCTGTTGGTACTGAGCTCCTTGGGTCTGTACTCCAGCATCAGCCTGCTGCTGGGCTGCCCCGAGCTGCTGGTAGCTGTAGCCAGCCTCCTGGGGGACGACTTGCATTATGTAGTGGGTGGCCTGGCCTGACCGCTGGCCTCGGAGTACTCGGGGGTGTATTGGCTCGCGTAGGCCCCCTGGTCGCTTCCGTGGTCTCCGTACCCGCCCTGATACCCGCTGAACCCGCTCTGGTGGCCACTTAGCCCGCCCTGGTCCGCGCTGTACCCGCCGAACCCGCCCTCGTGCCCGCTATACCCGCCCTGATCTCCGCCGTACCCGCCCTGGTTTCCGCCGAATCCGCCCTGCTCGCCATGGCCGTGCCCCCCCTGGGGAACGGGCACAGGGTACGGGTGTGGCACCTGGACTATCTTGGGAACCTCCACGTGCTTCACCTTGTTGACCTCCACCACGTAAGGCACCTTGTACGGCACCTTCACGGGGTAGGGAACGGGCACCTTGATGGCCACGGTCTTGGTTATTCTGATGACTTTGGTCGGGATCTCGGGGAGGTCGACGTGCTGGCCAAGGTTCTGGAGCTGGGGATGGTAGTCAGGGATGGAGATCTGTTGCTGATGTCCCCCAAAATGTGACGCCCTCGCGCTCGACAGCGCCATCATCAAAGCGAACTAAACCAAATAAAATTAATATTAATATTTTTCAAAGCAGAAACAACAATATTTTATACTTGTTATTTTATCAGTTAAGGATGCACCTCGGGCCAGACGAACAGGTTAAAAAAAATGGTATTTTGTTTGATAGCACAAATCTTCGAAAAAATTATCACATGAGAAAATATTTTTCATTCTAAGGTAAAAAAAGAGCAGGAAGTCCTCATTTTTTTTTTTTTTTTAATTTCCAAAATTTTCAGGTTGTGGCAAAATTAAAACTATTAGTAATTAAAGAGCACATCAAATTCTAGGGAATTAGCCAGTCAGTTTTTATTTTATGAACTTACTTTTGCGTAA